>PVIC010004705.1:0-23519 GCA_004025085.1 Thryonomys swinderianus | reverse complement strand
TGGACTTGATTTAGTAGTCAAGGAAAACTACAGTGCAAGTGAGACTGAAAGGAGGAATGTTTTAATATTCTGAATGAGTAGCCACAGTAGATATGGAGGAAATAAACAACAGGGCATAGTTTGAATACGAGGCTTAATTAAAGCAACAGTTTTGCATATATTCTAAGGAATTATGAGATACATTTTTTTCTCTTACTAATGCATTAATTCTACATTACAACAAGCAAAAATCGGGGATCTATAATTCTTTCCTTTTTTATCATTATTATTGTTATTATTATTATTATTATTATTATTATTATTATTTATGTTCACATGTCTGCAGTAGCCTCCTAAGTTGAGATCATTTAAGGTTTTAGAACAAGGATGTCTCTGGAATAAAAACTTCCAAGGTAGCTCAGATTCATAGCAAAGGAAGTTTTATGAAATCAAAATACAGATATCTAATCAAAACTTTATATCATTTTTATCATATAGGACATTTTGCCTGCATGAAAAGGTCACTGTTCAGCTAATTAAGTTGCTTATTTTAAACTTCTCTTTTTTTGTGTCTTTCCTCCCCTACCTGTGCAATTTTTTCACACTGAATTTCCATTATAAAAGTAAAAATAATCAAACTAACCACTGCACATATTATCATGAAAATATTTTAGAGAATTCTATTGATACAGCCTAATGGAGCATGACTATTTTCTTTTTTAAACAAGTGTTAATATCCTCTCCTTTTGATTATGTGTAACTAGCCTAAACAAAATGTTATGTATAGTAGAGAACTTATGTCTTCTTTCTCCCCCGCCTTGGGATTTTATTTTCTATTTTCTTTAAATATTAACCTTGCCTTTTATTCCTCTGTCAGCTGTGTCTGCTTTTTTAGGCTTTAGTTGATGAGAGAAATACAGATTCCCTGACTGTAACCCTAAATAAACAAAAAGTATTCAGGAGGACATTTGGCAGGAACTGTGTCAATGAATGATGAGTTAAGGTAATTGAATCGGTATTTCAAGAATACTAATATAACTCACATGTATTAGAAAACTTTAATTTGCCATCCTAAGGAAGTTTTTAGCTGAAAACCTCAGGGGCATTGCCTGTTCCATAGAGAAGTCTTTTTAGTCCTCAATAATTATCTTTTCTTATGAACTCAGTGCTTTCAGAATATTCCCTTCCTCTTGATCTGTCTTTCCTCTCGTTTAACAATGATTTTATATCCTTTAATTGCTTTTATGTTGACTTTTCTTGGAAATAAAGTTTAAGAAACATTAATCAATTTATTTCTATCTGGTAAATGTGGTGCAGTTTATGTCCTATATTGGTCAGAGTTCTTCAAAGAAACATAACCAATAGTATGTATACATATTTGGAAGGGACTTTGAATAAGGAATTGAATCATGATTGATTATACAAGCTGGAGACCAGGAGAACTAATGGTAAATTTCTAATTTTAAGTGAATTCAAAGGCTAAAAACTGTTAATGATCCTAGTGTAAAAAGTCTGGAAAACTAAAGATTCAGGAAGAGCTAATGCTTTGAGTCTGAATGCAGAAAACTTTTACATTGCCACTGAAGAGTGTAACACAGTAGAATTTTCTTCTTTCTCACCAAGGAGTCAGCCTTTTTGTTCTATTTACACCTTCATAGAACAGATAGACCCACAAACATAGTGGGGGTATTCTCATGCAGAACACTATTGGTGACACATCCAGCATACTGTCGTACCAAATGTCTGGGAACCCTGTGGCCAGTGAAGCTGATGTATGGAATTAGCCATCACACAGGTATTATTTAATTTAATCCTAACCAAAGCACAACTCAAAGCTCTATGAAATAATATTAATGATTACTAGCAAATTTAATGATTAAGAATATGGTTTATAATGAGATTGACTTTATTGAAATTATTCTTTTAATACTTACTTTTTAACAGTAGGAAAATTGCTGGCCGCATTCTTTCTTAAATAATACTGCACAGTTAATTAACAGAATTTTGAAGGTCATGGGCTTGACTCTTACAAGTTTCACAAGCCATAGATATCCAGTTTCTTATATATAAAATGACATAGTATTTTCATGTATACTATATGCTTGTATACTATGAATCTTCTTTAGATAATGTATAATACCTGTTTTGTGTAAATATTATAGGAATATTAAATATATATATTCAATTGTTTATAAATAGTAACCAAAATATTCAGTATATATTATTTTTGACCTGGAGTAAGTTGAATTTATTGATTTATAAGCTGAAATACAGAGGGTGAACTGCTGAGTAACTGTGAGAATAAGATGAAATAATCTATGTAAAATATTTAGCATTGATAACTAGAACTTAGGTTAGTATTCAATAAAGTTTAGCTATTAATTTAAATACACAAAAATAGTTCATAGTGATTAAGAGCCTTGCCCAAGGTCACATAAGTGATAAAATTAGATTTTGAATTTATGTTCTCAGCCTCCAAAATTTGTTCATTTTATTATTTGTCTCTGTCAGTCTCAGGGAAGAAGTACAAGGCAATAGCTAAGCCTCTGGCCTCTGACTCCGTTATTTAGGATCTTGACTCTCATTTTGACAAAAGCCTTTAAGCAAGGTACTTAATTTCTCAGCACTTTTGTTTTCTCATATTTAAAATAGAAATAAAACAGTATCTTTCCTACCATTATAAAAAAAAAGCAAATAATTTCTGGAAATACCTCTTATTCTATGAATTTTTTTTTTTTTTTTTTTTTTGCTTTTTGAGACAGAGTCTCACGTTGTAGTTCAGGCTGGTCCTGAGCTCACTATGTGCCTAGGCAAGCTGCCACAAACTCAGCAATCATCCTGTCTCTGCCTCCCGAGTGCTGGGATTACAGACGTGAGCCACCACGTCCGGCATTGTGGTATGCAGTGTTGATTGTTGGTGGGTGTGTCTCCACGCCCAGCATTATATGTGGTTACTGGGGATCGAACTCAGGTCCTTGCGCTTGTGAAGCAGGCGCCGGAACCACTGAGCTAACCCTCCGGCCCCATATTCTATGAATTTTAAATGATAGATTTCTGACCCAGGAAGACTGGAGAAATTTCTCTCATCCTCAATTTATGCTGGTTGGTACTGACTTAAGAAAATTTATGAAATGAAGGAAATATTGAAAAATATTAACATATTCTTAGTACTACATGTGTGTGTATTTCACAACAGATTTCTTCAGATAGTTCAAAAGCAATTGTATGTATATCATAAAGTAAGCATATCATAAAGTATATCATAAAGTAAGTATATCCTATACCAATGTATAGGATATGGAAGGAAGTCAAGGAGGAATCCTTTCTGACATGACAGTATTTAGATATCTTTTTCTGTGATTTTTCTCTTGACTTTTAATAGAAGCAATGTAAGATGACCTATGATCAAATATTTCCTTCCCTCTAGTATCTAAGACAAGATGACTCAGAATTTCATAATGTCATATATGAATTATCACCTGCCAGCCAAGAGAGCAGAATGGCAAGAGCCCTGTAGAACTGTTTTCATATAAATGTGTTTTTAGACAAATGTGTTTGTTCAAAGGTCTAAGCACTTTGGAAATGCATAGCTGGGGGTAGAAGCCCGAGCAGTTTTGACTAAATCCTTGCTCTTCTGCATGATGGATTAAATGCTGCATGCTTCAGTTTGATGTCCATTGGGTCTTTCAGCACTGTTCACTATAAGTGAACTGTTCACTTACTATGATTATGTAGGAAGGATAATGTGAGGTTGGTTGTCATTTGCCTGATGCTTATGGAAAGACAACTGCAGAGAAAATTGTGGAAAGTCATTCTTCCCTGTAAATTTTTTATACCCATGAAATCAGGTTAAAATTAATATCAGGAGGAGCCTTTAAGGGAAAAAATAAAATTCATATGTAATTTGAAGGAAGTGTGGTAATGAATAGAAGGAAAATTTGGTTACTCTCTTCCAAGTGATGGCAATAATTGTAAGCATGTTACACTCAATAATTTTGTTTACTATTCAGTTCCTTTTAAAATTTAACTCCTATAGAGATAGTTAGAGACCTGTGTTTACTTACTGAATTCGATGTATTGCCCGCAGCCTTTCTGCCTCTTACAATTTGGAGGCTCCAGAACAGTAGGCAACAGTTGTGGATATCATATGAAAATTATCAGAATCAGATGAAAATTTTATGGTAAGCACAAGATGGAAATGTCCTCTCTTTCATAAGATAACAGTTATTGTGTCCTTTTTATTTTCATACAATTACAAGAATTATAAGAATTTGTTTTTTGACAGTTGACACAAACAACATTCAAAGGAAAAAAATGCTTAAGAAATAGCAGAGCAGGAGGGAAATTATAATTGAGTCTGGAAACCTTTTTTACCTTCACTAAATAAATAAGAAATAACAGGCACAGTACAATAAAAATGAGAAATACAAGTTCAAGCATACTGTTTCATTTAACTCCATTTAATCTTGTTGGGTGGAATTTGATAGAAACCATGTCAGTGGACCTGTATATAGAGATTGATAGTGGAATACCTGGGGCTATTTTATTATTGTCATGAGTATATGCAAACAGAAAAAGGAATGCTAAATAATTCCGAATGTAATAGTGAGTTTAGATATCAAATTCAGTTTTCCAAATTCAGTTTTCACAGAGCCATCAGGTGGAAGTGGATTTGTCATTTGTATCTAATTTCTCATTCCAATATACTAGAAAATCAAATATATCAGCATCCTAGGTTTCCTTTGCCAACAGGTGTTGAGAATGTTTTCCCAGCATTGCTGAACTTCCAGGTAAAAGATACATATTTCAACTTCATTTTTAGAGAAAAAGTAAAACTTACGTGGACTTCTAGCAGTAGATTAACAGCAAAATTAAGAATCATTAGCCTCGGGCCAGAGGGTTAGCTCAGTGGTTCCCGCGCCCACCTCCCAAGCGCAAGGTCCTGAGTTTAATCCCCAGTAACCACATACAATGCTGGGCATGGAAACTCACGCCTGCCTGCAATCAATACCACATACCACATACCACAGTGCCGGGTGTGGTGGCTCACGCCTGTAATACCAGCACTCGGGAGGCAGAGACAGGAGGATTGCTGAGTTCAAGGCTTGCCTGGGCTACATAGTAAGCTCAGGGCCAGCCTGAACTACAAAGCGAGACCCTGTCTCAAAAAAAAAAAAAATCATTAGCCTCTTTCATTTTATTATAAAAGAGATTTCTATAACATGTCTTGAAAATCAATTTGCACTCAGAAATATTTACAAAAGCTGTATATTCTTTAACCAAAGCAAATGAACCGATGTTATTTCAATGTTTGTAAGCATCTCATATGCATTATTAGAATAAAATAAATGCAACTATGGGTACTTCTCAACAAGATATACTTTAGTGGGTTATATTCAGAGAGAATTTGTGTGGTGTACAGTTGTAGTACACTTTACATTCCAACAGGGTAACCACCAATGAGGTTATCGGCCATTGTAGTAGGACTGTTCTAATTAGCCCATATTTGATAGTTTTAAAGGCCTTATTTATCTCCTAATATTTTGTGCACTTATTTATTTCTTTTTTATTGAAATGGTATCATTTTAGTTTCTTTTCTTTTTCTGGGACAATATACCTGATATTCACAATTTAAGGTAGAAAAAGTTTATTTTGACTCATGCATGTTTCAGTCCACAGTAGCTGGCTCCAAGACAGGAGGCATAGTAAAAGGACCTCGTAGAGGAGAACTGCTAAGGGCATGTTGTTCAGTGTCCAGGAAGGAGAGAGACAGACAGAAAGAGTCAGAGATAGAGAGGTTGAAAGGGTGGGAAGGAGGGAGGGAGGGAAGGAGTAAGAGAGGAAATGGGAAGGTAAATATAACCTTCGGGCTGTGCTTATAGTGAGCTATTTCTTAAACAGGCCCCAAGTCCTAATTGCTAGTCAGCTGTTATGCCAGTGACTTTACAGTGACCCCAACTATGTTGCATTAAGGCCTTAGGAGAATATTTAGCCATAAACCATAACATGGCACCCCTGAGCTCCAAAAAAACCTGTGCACATCTCTTTATACAAAATCCATTTATTCTATCTTTAAGATGCTGAAAGACTGAAAAGTCCATGTTGAAAGTCTCTCAAACTCAAAGCAAAGTTTTATCTGTGAGTCCCTGTAAAATTCAGAAGAGTTATACATTGGTACAAGATGAACATTCTCATTCCAAAGGGAGAATGAGAGACATAGAAAGCAAAGGGACCAAAGAAAGAATGAAATACATCAGGGTAAACATTAAATCCTGTAATTCTGTATCCCCCAGTGGGCAAGTGGGGCTGAAATTCCAACATTGCAGGGTTTGGGTGGTCTCAATCCTACAGCATTGCTTGGGTTACAAACCTCATGGTGTCTCTCTTGGGCAGACTTTGCTCATTCTTTGTGACTTTCCTTAGATGTTCTGTGTACTTGGCTTCTCCAGCTTTCTGGGGTCTCCATGCATTTTCAGCTTCCTTCTTACAGCATCATGCAGTCCCCTCTTAGGGGCTTACTGCCTGGCTCCAAAGGCCTTCTGAAATCGGAGTGGTAGCCTTCCTATCCCCAGAGGTCTTGCAGTTCTACGTGGGTATAAAAGCAGCAGCACAATTTAAGCATGAATTGTGGTTTCAGAGGTCTCTAAATTCCTGGATGGCTGAACACTGTGAACCCAATGCTGGGGAACCAGTCCCAAGGCAACCAGTTTCAAGCAGGGCAATTTGGGGCTGTGTTCTCAAGGCAGTCTTTCACTTTTGCATTCTTGAGCAGGCAGAGAGGGAGGGATCATGGTGGTACCCTCGAGCCAGTTTTCCTATTGTTTTGATTGAAAGTACTTGGCTTCTTTCTAATGCTAATTTTTCAGCAACCTAGGTATCCTCTTCTCCATCTTTGCAGGCATTTTCTTTCTGGCAAACTGAAAACTTTTTAAATGGATTTCTAGCTCTTGATTTTCAATAGAAACCTGCTAAAAGTCCCCAATAGTGTCTGTGCCATATCCACAATGTTGCAGTGGCCTAAAGTTTCCTCTTTTTGAAAAATTTTTAATTAATTAATTAATTAATTTAGAGGCAGGGTCTTGCTCTGTATTTCCTGCTCACTGTGTAGCCCAGACAAGCCTTCAACTCAGCAATCTTCCTGCTTTTGCCTCTTGAGTGCTGGAATTACAGGCCACCATGCCCAGCATTCCCCTTTTAGATAAAATTCTGCCCTTATTCACAGTCTCCTTTAAAACCTCAGAACACAAGCAAAATGTTGACAAGCTTTCTACTAGAGCACAATATACATGATCTTTAGTCCAAGTGCCATAGAGTCTTTGTTACTAACAGAAATCTCCTGAGCCTGATCTTTACCATCTTCATGTCGCTTCACATTCTTGTTTTCTCAATTCTGACCAGTCTCCTGTAAGGCTTGACTTACAGCATTCTAGGGCAGCCTCTCCAGCCAGCATGTCCAAACCTCAACAAATTCCAGCCCCTTCCAAAGGGTTCTAAACCATATGGACAAATAGCACCATATCAACTACCCTGTCCCTGTTACCAAGATCTATCTAAGCTCCTTTTTGTCCTTGTGTAACAAAATACCAAACATCCACAACTTAAGGAGGAGCAGCTTTTTTTGGCTCATGCTTAAGTCCACAGTAGGCTGATTCAAATGCAGAAAGGCATGGCAGAAGATGCTGGTGGGGAGAGCTACTCATGGTGTCCAGAAAGCACAGAGGCAAGGGTAAGGCCTGGAAAGTGAAGAAAACCTACCTCTTCCATCCAAGCCTCACCACTTAACAACAATCAGCTTCAATGGTCCTATAACACAGTCACCTATGATTACGTGAGTTTTTAGGGGAATAGCTAGATAAAAATCATAACAGTGTCATTCTTTTTTTTTTTTTTCTTTTTTTGAGACAGGGTCTTGCTTTTTGGTTCAGTCTGGTCTTGAGCTCATTATGGTTCAGACTAGCCTCCAACTCACAGCAATCCTCCTGCCTCTGCCTCCCAAGTGCTGGGATTACACACATGAGCCACCATGCCTGGCTGTGTGGTATGTGGTACTGATTGCTGGTGGGCATAAATCATCACACCTGGTATTGTTATATGTGGTTACTGGGGATCAAACCAGGGACTTTGTGCTTGCTAGGCAGGTGCTGGAACCACTGAGTTAAATATTGGGCCCCAACAGTCTCATTCTTGATTTTATCTGTAGAGAGTGGTAGTTGGGTTCCAATTTAAGGCAACTGAGATGAAATTGAAAAGTTTGTTTTTATAAAAGAAACTGAGAATTGACAGTATGAATAGCTACAATAGATAACTCAGAACTTTTTAATTCCTAAATGAATTTTCCAGGAGTTAATCATATCATCCAGGTAATAATCAGCCAACCCACAGTAATGAATATATGTTTTGGTTCGTCATTGTTGTCATAGTTTGCTATATTTTCTACCTATGTACTCAGCAAAAGATCGAGTTATCAAGGCATAATAAATAAGGTTAGTAAAATGTTTCTATAAACCACAGATCTTTAGAAAGGTCTTCTGTTATAATTGTATTATAAGACAATAAGTAAATAAATAAATTCTCATGTCAATAAGTAAATGTAAATTAAAATGTGATATAAAATTTCAAATGAGATCCTATCTTTATTCTTTAGTCCTTTATTCTTTCTTTATTCTTTAGTCCTTCCATATTTATGTGTAAAATAAATATGTGTTAAATAAAAATAATTTTGTTTTAGAGTCGGTCAGTACTATCTGACCTATACAGCTCATATCAAATATCTCCTTTTTGTTCTACTTCTGACAGCAAGCACATAATGGAATATCCCTACCTTATAAACAGATTGCATTTCAAAATTCAAACAGTGTATTCATTTGTAACCAATAATGCTTCTCTTTCATACCTTTAATTCATACAAATGAATTAATACAATTCTGCGCTCTAGAGATAAATACAGTGGTGAACAAGATAGAAGTTCCAGTTCACATTGACACATACACTTGATCTCTTAAAATTAGAACTCTTAGAATTGTGTCTGGAATGTGATGTCTAATCAATAATTGTTAAACAATATTCTTAAGGAGTTACTCTGCTTGGCATATCTGAACTGAACCTTTAGCGTATTTCACTTCCCCAAACAAAATTGAAATAGAACTACTAAGTATAATAAAATAGATATTTTGGAGATTTTTTTTCTTTTTTAGTGGATTTTTCCTGGGTACCCAATTTTAATAATCGATTTTTTAACAATTTCTTTGTTGTGTATCCTTGGTAAGTCATGGCCATGTGGTTCTCACCTAAAAATAATGAAGATATGATAATATTCTAATTTACAGAGAACACAATAGAACTTAGTAAATCAATGTTTATACAGTGCTTAGAAATATGAAGTTAAAATTGTTAAGAGTAATGCACAGAACTATTATAGCCACCAAAATTTGGAGGATAGACATTTTTTCTCTACCGAAAAAAAAGACCTCAGTGAATTGGTCCTTTAATTTTAAAAGTCATACATCACATTAAAAAAATGGTTCTATGTGTAGTAAATGAAAAACAAATAAATACCTTGTCATTTTATTATTATTTGGCCTAAAAATTGCTAGGAATCACTATTTGGGGGGAGGTAAATGGCATTTAAGACCTTATGATTCACCAGACTGGACAGATGGGTGATTGCATCTTCTTATGTAAGTGACAGGTGGCAGCTCCAGTGAGATGGCTTCCAAAGTTCTGATTTTTGCCTCTCTTCCTTAACTGGTGTTTGGTTTGGAGCATAGTAACATGTTCCAAAAGTAAGCAGAATTTATGAGAGAACAGGGTGTGTGTGTGTGTGTGTGTTTGTGTGAGACTTATTGGCTCTTTAGTTAACAGAGTTCACTCAGTGGTCTAAGTAAAATAGCAGACAATAAAACACCAGTACAGTACAGTATGATTTTAAATTAGATCTGATCCACTTCTTCCTGGAGCAGTGATTTTTTCATGTGAACTTCATATATCATCTAGAGTTAAATGTCATGGTATTCTAGCCTCCTCCTTTTTGCAGAAGATGAAATGGTTTTAAATCTAAAATTTAAGATATAGTATATAAGTCCTAAGTTGTATTTATTCAACAGGTATGTAGTGAACATTAAAATAGTGATACCATGAAGAATAAGACAAATTCTTCAGCTTGTAGAGCTTCCAGTTGAGAAGAAATGTAAAATTTTATGAATTAATCAATACTGTAAGATGAAGAAAAATGATATAAGATAGAGTGGAAGTGACAAGCTATTTTAGAACTGTTGAATATTATGAACTTCCTGAAAAGATGATATCTGAGTAGAGGACAAAATGAAGAATAAAAGGATGCTAATCTTGAGAAAAGGACCATTCTTGAGATGGGTAAGATGAAGATCCAAGACCCTGAGGTGGCACTTACAGTACTGTATCCCAGGAAAGAGAAACATTTTACGTTCCCATATAATTTGTCAAATCCTGAGGAAGCAACAGGCAGAGGTGTGCCTATTTAGTGTACACATACTTGTCCTATACGACCCTTAGGGCTGGAGGGCGCTAAAGCATCCTTACAAAAAGATTTCCAATTTCAGATTTTAAGTATTTTGATGATGCTTCTGATATTAGTTAAACCATAAAAAGTGTAAATATCTTCAGTGAAGTAGCATAGAACTTGATCTCTTCTGATAATACTTTAAGATTACTTCCTGCAAATGCTTCTGAGAGGGAACACTCCAATGAGGGACTCAGGGAAAGACTACCAGGATGAGGGATAGGAAAGTGCAAAACAGCGCTTCAATGGGCTGTCTTTTTACTTTCTTCTGTTGCAGAAATTCTGAACACTGGGAAAAACCAAAAGCCTTACTCGAAGAGGTGGTGCAAAAACCAAGACTTTACTGACTGGGCTGCCCAGAAAAGCACATAGTTCTGAAAAAGCCTGGGCCCTGAGTGCCCCCAAAAAGGAGGTTTTTATATTGTTCTTCGAAACTTGGAGAAACCTAGGACAAGCGAAGCAGACTTTTACAGAGGCTGAAGTTTTTAGTGGGTAAGCAGGGGTCACAGTTTAGCTGTGGTTAAGGAGTTTCTTTAGGGACAGGTTGTGTGTATAGCATAACAGGATGAAGCTGTGTGTTTTTATAAATATGTCCATATATCAAGACTATAAGGTGAACAGAAAGTGGCTAAAGTGGCTCATATTGTGAAAACTGAATCTAACAGGATGGATATGGTAAAAATTATATATATATGTATGCATGTATACACACATATATACATATATGTGTGTCTACATACATATATGTGTGTATATACATATATGTATACATACATATATGTGTATAGACACACATATATGTATGTAGACACACATGTGTGCACACACACATGCACACACACACAATCACCAGAAAGAACATAGCAGGATGTACATTGTGAACAATAAAGCTAACAGGATATGCATACATAGTAACTTACATTATGGTTTTTTATATATAAAAATATATATTTCAAGACTCATATTGTTTTTTGTAGGTACATTTTATATACACATCATGATCACACTCAACATTGAGAATTTGTACCAGTATATGAAATGACTTAATTCCTATTTCTTCCCATTCCCCACCCACCCTACAGTCCCCAGCCCCTATATAGATGACTTTGTTTCCCCTTTTTTACCATCACAATTTTTCTTTCCCCTCATTATTTATGCCTATCCCCTTTTCCTTTAGGATATCTTCTATTTACAGTGTCTATCATACATTCTAGGATTTTGCTTTACCAGTGGTTCCTTTTGCTGTACAGAAGTTTTTGTTTTGTTTTGTTTTCTAATAGGATGAGATCTTATTTGTTGATTCTTTTGGATAGTTCACATGCTATAGAGGTTTTGTTCATAATGTGTTTTCCTAAACCAGTGTCTCCAAGAGTTCTACCTAACCTGTTTTCCAGTAGGTTTAGGGTTTCTGTTTTAATATTTAGATCTCTAATCCCTTTGATTTTAATTTAGTACACAGTGAGAGAGATAGATCTAGGTTTAGCCTTTGGCAATTTAAAGCCATTTTTCCAGCACCATTTTTTAAAGAGGCTATCTTTCCTCCATTGAAGATGTTTGGCTCCTTGGTCAAAGATAAGGTGGCTTAGTGTATCTGGAGTTGTTTCTGGATTTTCTAATCTATTCCACTGATCTTCAAGTGTGTCACTTTGCTAGTACCATGCAGTGGTTATATTTAAATATAAGGTATTATATATTGGAAGGAGTTGTGGGTCCTCTTGCTTCTAGACAAGTAGGAGCAAATAAGATCTGGGTTGTTTTAAAGCTGAAGAGTTTAAAACTCTCTGTATTACCTCCACTTAGAAAGTACATACTGTCACAAACACCCTCCCTTTGGTTTAGCTGATTTTACCAGAGGCATGGAAGAGAGCAATGTTTGCTGTAGTTTTGAAGTCTATAATGTTGTGCTGTCTGTAGAAATTTCTGATTGTTCTGAAATACTGGTACTTCTTCTAACAACCATATTTGAGGAGTTTTATAAAATGAAATGTGAACCTGAACTACAAAGCAAGACCCTGTCTCAAAAGTAAAATAAAATAAAATGTTAGTCCTCAATTTTTGACATAGTTGTATTGCTATTATCAGTGGAGACCTAGGCTCTTCATCCTGTAAAACACATAATCATAATTCTGTAGTGATTTCAGAATTTAACATATTAAAATTCATAGTAACGATAACCTGTACTCCGACTTTCACTGCAATGTTTAGAAACACATTGATTTTTGAAGGATGTCTACAAGTCCTAAGGAAGAAAAAAGCCATAAAATTGTCCAGAATTTTTCCTTAAATCAGCAAGTTGAGTAGTAAAAGCATTTGGTTTCTAAAATAAAAAAATATTATTTCTTTATTCAAATTGTACTTCTTCCTCCTCCAGATTAAAGGGAAAATGGGAGGGAAAAAGAAGGAAGCAAAAGAGAAGAAAATAAAAAGAGAGGGAGAAGAAGACTAACAGAAAGAGGGAGAAAGAATATTTTTACACATAAAATTATACTATTAAATCATTCATGCACTTTGTTTAAAAAAAAAAACATTGTTTTAGCCCCGTACAACCTTGAAAGTTTAACATTTACTGGTTTACTATAAGAAAAATTTAGTAAATTCATTTTTTTGTTTTTTAATAATAATAGCTCAAATTTCGTATGAGATCATACCAGTTCTCCAATGTAATTAAGTTTATGGTTTCTATGCATTTCAGATACCCATGATGTACTGCTAACTATTTGTTACTATAAGTAGTAATACACTACAACAGTGATGTTGCAGTCAGCTGGCATCTGTCAGTAAAGTAGATGCCACAAAACAATGGGAAGTACAAGATATTTTGGTGCAATTTGGGTTAAAATATTCAGGATCAAAAACTCTTTTACCTGAATGACTGAAACGATAAGATACTTTTGTGTTTGAATGAAGAATAAGAAGCAAAAACTGAACTCTGTAGGCTGAAGTATGTCTCTGCTTTGCACAGGTATTCTTAGAGGGCTAAAATGTTGCTTTTTAACAGGAAGAGTAACTAGGAGCTCCTAAAGCAAATATGATGTCCTATGATTTCTTTTAACATCACATACAAAAATTACACTCACAAGTAGAAACTGCAGGTGCTCCCTTTTTATTGCATGATGTAAAGAGAAAATGTAAAATGGACAAGCTTTCAACAATCATGTTCTCTTCATCAAGCTGTTATTGTTATTTTAGTGAGTCCACTAAAAAGAATTATCTAGAGCTTCTTGTTTTTACTTCTTTGTGTCCTTGATGAATATGATTACCATTTTTACCTCGTGTATTTAAGCCCCTCTGCCATAATCCCATATTTCCCCTAAAAGCCATGTCTGAGAGCTTGTCCTCTTTCCCTGCAGTAGTTTTGAGGGACATGACTACATTTAAACAGATGCAGCAAATGCATTTTAGGCCATTGTCACTGTCATGTGTAAGTACAAAATGCCTGACATAATTAAGCTGAGATTAATAGAGACTATTAGTAAAATAAGTTGTTTTATGAATGACGATCTCACACTAATTCAACATAGACTTGCTTTGAAAAATGTACTGTATTCTCTTATGTCACACACTGTCCCAGGTCTGGAAAGGAAATAAATGTTTGTCAGACTACCTTCCAGAATTTTCCATTAACCAAATTCTAATTCTTTTATTGTGGCCTGCAAAAGTAATCTGATTTTATTTTTAAATGGAACAAAGAGATTGGCCTAGCACCGCAAGAGACAGTGATTGTCAGACTCATGTGAAATCCCAGTTAATTTTGATATGAAATTGTTCTTAATTTTATCTTTTTCTTACTTTAGAATTTAAAATATCCTATTCAAAAATGGCCACCATACAGAGGAGGAGGGAGTGAAGGAAAATAATAAAGAATAGTGGCAACTGAGTTGATGCTGTATAAATAAGCACATTTGCTGTCTCTGTTCTGCAGTTTTTATGTCCCACTGATAAGAGAACTGGTTTGAGATGTAAATTGCTTCCCTTTGATTGAACCAGGGAGGAGATGTCATGTAACTCATCTCATCAGCATAGAGCGTTCTGTGCGTTTGGTGAATTATAGGATGCCAGAGCTGGGAAGAATTCCTTAACCTCTCCCTGCAGTCTGCTCCAGTGCTTAATAATCACCAAGTGGAAGTACTTTCCTACAGTTTACCTGGCTACCTACCTTCATGGTTGTAACTCAGTTATACTTATTCTCTCCTTAAATATTGTTAAAGGATCCCTGAAAAGTGCCACCGTTTTTTATTTGCCACCTACAACCTGCAAATTAAAATACATAGCTATGGTTAAGGGTTTTTGTTTTGTTTTGCTATTGTTGTCTTGAAGGTTGTTTGAGGTAGAGAGCACTTACAGAATGCTTTAGGAGACATGACAGATGTGATGGAGAAATGACCTCATGACAATATTTGCTTTCATAGATTTCACTCGTATAGATTTAGGATAAGCCTATAGAGAGACAGCTGTACAGAGACAAGCATGCAGGAGGGAGTAGGAATAGAGATAGAGGTGAGGTTAGAGGTCGCTGTGATATCCATGAGACTGTCTGCTACATGAAAAAATAATTAATAAGTGAAATCTGAAACAAAAGAACTGGAAATAAGCCTGCAATCCAGCTAACCTGGTATCTCAACAAACCAGGGACTTTTTTATTCAGGGCAGATATCACAGCCCTATTATGACAGCACGGCCTTTCTTCCTCCCCTTCTATTAAATCTACATTTTGAAGGTGGATGGTGCTGACTCATAAATTAAATTGGAGTAATACATACCGTGTATATATATTTCTGTCACTTTGTCTCAAATTAAACACGAACCTTCTCCCCTGACAAGATGATAGAAAAGTTAATTGCTCGCCCTGGCTTTAAATTGGAATTTGAATTTGCAAAATGCTAAAGGTTTATGAGATCTAAATCATGAGGAGCTTAAATTACATTCCTGTGATAAAATATTAATAAATCAATTAAAACATAAGCCGAGTATAATATTACTTTTTTGTGTGGGAACCTTGAGCACAATAATTCATTAGGGTGTAGTGCAGCAACAATTATTGTATCTTTTTTTAATTTTCTTTTTATTAGTTTTTTTGATAAATACATCATCACATAACATTCCACATGGTGGGCTATCAAGACTCTAGTGCTGTGTGCAGACATTGTGTACCCTAAACAAGAGCTTACAGCCTAAATTATCTGCCGTTACTTACCCTTGTTAGCATCAACTGCTTCTTTGACTGAAGGGAATATTTTCCTCTTGGGGACATCTGTTCAATGCCAAGTTCATCATTCTGCTGTTTCTTAACCTCTCCTCTGAAAATGGGCATAATCTTAATAATACTACCTCAGAATTGACATGAGTATCAAATTAGATAATATATGTAGAATTCATCTGGAGGTGCTAAAGCACCATCAGATGTTAATTACTATTATCATAGATAGAAGAAATTGCACCTCAAGAGTAGCCCTTAGACCTCACTTAGTAACCAGCCCTCTCATTTTAAATGTGAAGGTTAGAGGTTCAGAGAGGGTAAACTCCTTGTCTAAGGCTGCAGGGCTAGGCCGTGAAACTGAAAACTAGTATCAGGACCCCAGCGTTCAGTTCAGGGCACTTTCCAGTCTATGTCCTGATTCCTCCACCACATACTAGAAAGGTCACATCAAGTTTGGTGTATTATTTCTTCTTTCTACATTGTTTTTGGTATAGCACTTGTTCTCTCTACATTGTTTCTCTGTTAAAACTCGTGTGTGTGTGTGTGTGTGTGTGTGTGTGTGTTGGCTTTTTTTTTTTTTTTTGGCTGACTAAACATTAGTCATTTTAAGGATAATTTTCTAAGGGGTCTGGTGGCACAAACACATATTCCCACAGCTGTCAAGAAGGGGTTCATTTAGCTAAGGAGATACTGCCTTCTCCTGCTGTTCCCCAAATGAAGACTCAGCAGTGTATCTTCCTTTCCTACAGGGTTATCAAGGCAGCCTCCGATGAGAGGAGACAGTGGCCTTCCTTTTAAATACTTCTCTCATGTAATGATAGATGAGGATTCAGCCACCACCAGTTTGATTTTCTGCACCTCCTTTCTGCTCTCTGCCTCTCTCTTTCACTTGTTTTCCTCACACCACCTCTAACTTCCGGGAATCACAAGAATTTGTTCTTCATTTATTGTGTTAATAAAAAGAACCACCTCAGCATTGCTGATCAGAACTTTCCCAAATACTCGGAAATAAATAGATATTTTTTTTTCCTCTAGTGCTAGGGAGGACTCTAGCTCTGTAGCACAACAGCAGATGATAGAATGAAGGACCTGTTTTTTTCTAGTGACAAAAGATATGGTATGTGATGAGTTTTTATCATTCCATTTTTATTTTCTTTTTCTCCAATGAAATAATAAATCCAAAATGTATTAGCATTTTGTAGACCTCTAGTAAATATAGTAATTCTGAAATGATTGCAAATGATAAAGGGTTATATAAGTGCTTTTTAGTAGTTATCTGTAATCTTCCAGGACTGAGCTGAGGCAAAAAGATTAAATTCTATGGAATCCATAACATTCTCATAAATAATTATTGCTTAGTAGAGATTTGTTTTTTACAAAATATTCAGTAGATTATTATCAGATAAGATGTGGTCCCTGTCCTGCAGGCTTAGGGTCTCATTATATTATTTTAGCAGAGAGGAAGAAAAGCGAGAAATTAATTAAGAAATATAGAAGTTAAACATAATAAATGTTGGAACTAAAAGATTAGTCAAAAAAACCCCACTAAAAGTAGAGTGGAAGGAAAAAAAATAGATCCTATAGAAGCATTTATAAAAAAGTAAAGTGATTAATTGATTTAAGAAGCTACCAGTTAAGGTATAGCAATATATCAGTTGTCAAATGTCATAAAAACTCAATTAAGATCATAAGAATAAGCAAACTATGCATTTAAGAAGGTAAATGAGATTTGATGAAATCTAAGAACTTTACATATTAGATAGCTCTGCAGTGTAGTTCTGATTTTAAAATCAGTTTATTTAGTACACACTGTGCAGGCTTATATCTACAAGCTCCATGTGGACATAATCTAATTTTTGTCATAATAATTATACGTTTTATTTTAGAGATGAATAACCAAATTTAAGATTGCTATGTCTTGAGCACTGGGAGAGAGTGAGGATTTAAACCTTGTCTAACTCCAAAGCTGCTTTCTCTTCTCAGTACTATGTAGTCTGTTTTACAGCTGATTTTAAAACAATACCTGTCACAAAAAGAGAAAACAAAAATGAACTAGAGAGAGAAGATTCAGGAGAAAAACACCATTTTCAGAAAATGCACTGAAGGCAATGAGAGTGGCTAGAGTTAGTGGTCAGAGCTTAGTTGCAGACAATCACAAAAAAATGTGAAAGCATATCATAAATGTAAGTTAATCTGCCCTGTACACCTCTGTTATCACTGCTTGTGTCATGTATTTTGGCCATCTTTTATTACCAAACCCCTTATCATTTCTGGTTGATTACTAATTTGTAAAACATTTTAAAATATATTATTTAATCTGCCCTTGCAGAATATCCACGTGCATAAAGAATTATCAGTATTCCTGTTTTATAGATGGCAGAACTGCAGCCTGAGAGTACTAAATGATTTACAAAAATTTTATTAGCAATAAAGCCAAGGAAAGCTTAAAAATCCAAAAACACTTTATTCTAGAGAAATCTTGTATCAACTCATTTCTTTCTTTAAGGTTTTTGGTTTTTTTGGGGGGGTGGGGTACCAGGGATCAAACTCAGAACTTTGCACTTGCAAGGTTGGTGCCAGAACCAGTGAACTAAATCTCCAGCTCCCTATGTCTTTATTTTAGAAAGTAGGAAGTCACTTAAGACCTCCAGTTTAGTGTTTAGAAGAAAATTGTTTAAATAGTTAACTAGAAAATTTACTTACCCAGAATGCTTCATTCTTCTGTCACTCTACTGTTACAGAAAGAATGAGGTATTACAGAATGAGATATTATAATTCTAGATGGTAAAGCAACTCAAACATAACTTTATTACTCATGTAAGTTCATTTAACAAATACTAATTGGGGTCTTCTACTTCTTTCCTGTATCTACTTTATTTCTTGTCATTTCACAATTGAGGATTAATTCTATAACATCATCCAAAAGTCTTAGGTTTAGCATAAATTTTAAAAATCCTGTCTAAATGAAAATATGTTTATGAAAGGAGCAATACAGAGAGCAAGGAATGTGAATGTTGTAGTTGACACTTTAAAATAGATAAATTCAGGTTTAGGGACAACCTGTATGAGGGAATGATTGGAAAGAGCCTCATAAACAATGCTTGTTTGAACCAATTAAGAAGTACACAAGTTAAAGGCACTTTTTCTTGTTTTGCTTTTTTGTTTCCTGAGACAGGGTCTTGCTATGTAGTTCAAACTGACCTTGAACTCACTGTGTAGCTTAGATTGATCTTGAACTCACAGTAACCTCCTGCCTCAGCCTTCCAAGGGTTAAAGTAATTATTTTCCCTTTGTAATTGTGCAACAGTCATACAAAATTGAAAAACATAAATGCCCTTTTGCTTTAGAAGATAGGCAAACTCCCAAGTCACAAACCAAGGAATGTTATGAAATTTACCAAATCTAGGGACAATACAAAGAGTATACTAAGTTTTGCAATAGGGAGATTTGCAATAGTAGATGGAATAACCATGAAGACACATAATATAATGCTTTATGTAAAGTGAGAAAATCTGAGCCCATCAGTTGTGTGTGGAAGAAAAGTGATAGAAGAAATTCAGGCTTCTTTAAAAGAATAGGTCCAAAAGCTTTGTTTCTTTTTTTTTTTTATCACAAAGCTTATGTATATAGAGGCTAGGGGTTGTACAGTGTGTGGGGGGGTGAGAATTAAATTGTGTCATATGTCGGTACAAATTCCCAATATTTTGTGTGATCATGATATGTATGTACAATGTACCTATAAAGATTCAAATTAAACAAAAAAGAATAGGTCCAAAATTACACATACAGAGTACTGAGGATTTAGCTCAGTGGTTCTGGGATCTCCCTGACAAGAGCAAGGTCACGAGTTCTATCCCTGGAACCACATATAACATTGCTGGGCATTGTGGCTCATGCATGTAATCCCAGCACTAGGGAGGCAGAGGCAGGATAATTGCCATAAGTTCAAAGCTAGCCTGGGATACATAGTGAGTTGAGGGCCAGCCTGAACTACAAACTGAGACCTTGTTTCAAAAAGAAAAAAAAAATGTATACAGGATCAGAGATTTGATAATGAAACAAAAGGAGAAATAAAATTGGCTATGAGAAAACAGAAAAAAGTGGGAGAGAAACTTTTAGATGACTAAAAGTTGCATTAGAAGCAAAAAGTTGGGCAGGAGGAGAACTAACAATATTATCAGAATCATTAATGAAAACTTTAATTTTAAAAATGATGTTAGAAAATGATTATGATGTGAAAATCATATCTCTGATAGAAGCATTGTTGCTATAATAAGGCCACGTGCAAATTTATAAGAAAAAAGACAAAATTTTTTCTTTCTTTAAGGAGCATTATAGAATATACCTAAAATAAGTAACATTACATAGATAGTGTTCAGTAGAAAACACATAGCTTTAACTACTGCTACTACTACTTCTATAGGAAAAAGAATAACCATGTTGGCATCTCTGGAAGTTCATTAAAAGAATAAAAAAATAAGTCTGTAAAATAAAAAGAAGCATTTGGTAAAAATAAAATCAAAGATGAATGAATTTTAAAATAAAAATAAATACTAATAAATCATTGTTGTCTCTTTCAAAAGATATAATAACAAAACAATAAATCAGTATTACCTGACAGGGCCCACAGATGAATAAAATTTGAAATGCGATGAAGAAATAACCAGAGAAATGAAGGAAATTTGAATTACTGTAATAAGGGAAAAACTTAAGTGTACTGAGACAAATTTAGGTAAATGTAATTTGCTGAGAGAGATCTACAGGAAAAGAAAGAGAGAAAGGGAGAAGGGGAGGAGGAGAGAAGGGGAAGAAGGGAGGAAGAAAGAAGGAAAAAGAAAGAGAAAAAAGAGTCGGGCGTGGCGGCTCACGCCTGTAATCCCAGCACTCGGGAGGCAGAGACAGGAGGATTGCTGAGTTCAAGGCTTGCCTGAACTACATAGTGAGCTCAGGGCCAGCCTGAACTACAAAGCGAGACCCTGTCTCAAAAAAAAAAAAAAAAAAGAGAAAAAAGAACTGGCAATTTTCAGGGTTAGTACTAAATAAGTAAATACATTATGTGTGTGCAGTTATGCCTATTTACTAAATGAAATAATCAGTAAATTTTATGAGAGACCATTTTATTTTTTCTTGCCTTTTAAATGCATCTTAAGTGTTCTTTGTTTAGCAGGGAATAGTCATGAGAAGATTACACTTGAGCTTCCATTCCTCTTTTTCTCAGTGGACATGTTGTTGCTCTGCTTTGCTTTGATTTGTTGAGTTGTGTGATCCCAGCAGAGGTGCAGACAGGCTTTCTTCCCTCCTTTCAGATTCCTTTCATCTCTAAGATGGTGCACCCAAGAGAGGTAGTGATGAAAGGGAGCCGATTTTGAGATCTTATTCTCCTTCTGCTTGCTAACAGTTTGATATTTACAACCATTATTCTGTGGATTTGTTTTTTGAATCTGTCGACTGAGACCTTTGGACTAGGTGTGTGGTTCATATTCTTTCTTTCCAGAAAACTTTATCTATCCCCCAAATTATGAAGCTACACGATCTCCCCAAGTACTTCTTCCCTACCCAGAATTCTGGAACCATGAACTAGATCCTCTTGAACTACTTCAAATCTAGTGTGTCACAGCTTCAAGGACCACACCTCTCTATGTGGTAAAGAAGCCTCTGAGGGAATGATCATCCTCGTGAAAAGCCTGACACAGAGGTATAATTAGCCTGAGGAGCCAGACCATTTTTGCTCAGATTTCAACCCCATGCTTACTGTGTTAGCAGTAAGTTATCCTTGGCATGCTTCAGTCTCTTGACCTATGAAATGGAGACAATAATAGAACTAATTGTATAGACTTGTTGGGGAGATTAAGTGAACATAGGCGCTTAAATCTCTTAGCAGAGTGCCTTCCTTGCACACAGCGATCTGTTCATAATTGTGAGCTGCTCTTGGTATCTCCTTTTGGTTATGACTGAAGTGTCTTACCTCAAAGATGAATGTACTTTGCCTTGGTTTAAAGTAACCACCTTGAGAAATCCTCACTCATAATGTAGGTGTGGTTGAAATATCATTCTCCTTATGAATCTGATTATATCCCCTGATCGACTATAAACTAATAGATATGAGTGTTGTTATATATAGGATACTTGGGGAAAGGTCTCCCAATTTTAGAATTAACTAATTTGGGGCTGCTTATTAAATAATCTCTGATGAGTAGAGGACATGATTAAATTAAACTAAGGTAAACTTGATCCTGGCAAAGAATTTTTATGTTTTCCTGTTCTGTAAAGTTTTCTTTATTATGTACATGTATATAATCTATAAGCTAAGACAAAAACTTTCTTTGAAACCCATAATAACTTGGAAAGTATAAAATAACTTTAAATAAAAATGCTAAAATTATATTTCTGTTGGCATTTGAAGTTGAGAAATTAATAACATTCTCATACATCAACATATATATCCAGTTATAAAAAACACAAAAATTAATGTATCCTGTTTCATAAGACATATAGTTTGATTCTACCCTCATTTGTTGAGAGTATTTTGGTGATGTATTGATGACTACAGCGAAAATGTAGCCAAGTTTCAATTAAAATTCAAAATGTTGACCTAGCTAATACAGAATCAATTCTATCTTGAATTTATAAACCACTATACTAATATAGCCACATGATGTATAAAATACTGTCTGGTTTGTGTATAGAAGATAAAAACCAAGGTTCGTACATTTAAAAGAAGTGTTGATTTCTGTTGAATTTCAAAAGAAATGATTAAATGATCCACGCTGCTTAGTTATTTCAACTGTCTTTGTGCTCTCACTTCAGTATATATTTTTTAAACACTGTGCTTCCCTCTGGAACTAGGTACTATCTCAGTATTTATGTTTATATTTTTATATCAAACTTAACATTTTGAAAATATAGGAACCCAATCTACCTACTTTCTCTATGGGTTTTCTTTTGGACTAGTGCCATCTGTAGTTGTGAAGCCAAGTGTTCTGCTGGGGCAGAATAATCAAATCAGAGTTAATGGGGTGACTATTTAAGCAGGGCTCTTTGTCGTTAAGGTCCTCTCTTCTGATACTAGCACATTATCCTGCTGATTGGATTTGTAGGGAGGCATCCACCTGTGGCCCACATTGGCAGAGAACAGACATGTTGCAGAGGAAGCCCTGGCGAAGGAGTAGAAAGAAGGTGGCTTTCCTGGGCAGCTGATTCTTTTGCTGGAAAGCCAAAGCGTGCAGGACAGCATAAGTAATATGAGTAGATCAGTGACTCACACATGATTTGGTCGATTTCGGTCCCAAAGTAAAGCAAGCAAAGGCAGAGGATGAGAAACTTTATCATTAGAAAGAAATGGCTTGTCTGAGGCAGGTGAAAAAAGATGTATAAATGCTGAACCAGCCAATCCAAGGAGATTTAAGTGCACAGAGACCTTTCGCACTGTCTCAGGAATGATTTTCACTGTTTGGATGAAAGCTATTGTAAGAATTTCCCTGTCTGTTGGGGGCACTGAGGTTCTCACAGAGTATTATAAACACAATTTGGCTCACATGCTCTCATAATCAGGCCGACTTGCACTGAAACAGAGAGTGCTCTCTAGCAGTGCCAGGCCTCTAGCAGTACCAACTGTTAAATAATAAACAGGCCTTGTTTGTTGGCAGCTTCTTTCCCTCCTGCCAACATGGAGGGCCAATTTTCTGGGTTGTGGGTTCACCTGTCTGCACACTCGGGACAGAAAGAGAGAGAGAGAGAGAGAGAGAGAGAGAGAGAGAGAGAGAGAGAGAGAGAGAGAGAGAGAGAGAGAGAGAGAGAGAGAGAGAG
>PVIC010004704.1:30577-61316 GCA_004025085.1 Thryonomys swinderianus | reverse complement strand
TATTATAAAAATACAAAAAAGAGGGCTGGGGATTCAGCTCAAGGGGTACCATGGCAATTTTGAAAATACAAAAAAGGCAATCTCATGTGAATTCAGAGTGAACTTAAAGGTCTTAAATTTTTAAAACTTGCAGCACCCATGACAAATTTCCCCTGTTAATGATAAAATTTACTTCTGTTTCTTCAAAAATTTCTCATTTCCCTTCCTGATATTTATTGGCATTAACAGAGTCTGGTCTTGGGCTTATTGGTCTTTTTTCATGATACACATTACTTCAGCAAAGCTGTAACACTTGGCTGTAATACTGAGCTGTTCTGCTTTGCCACAGCAATAGAAGTAATCAGTAAACAAGAAGAAAAGTAACAACTAGCTCCACCACTTCACATATACTAGGATGGCTGCCAAGCAAAATAAAATAAAAAATGACAAATGTTGAAGAGGATACAGAGAAATTGGAATCCTCAGGCCCCACTCAGTAGGAATGTAAAATAATGTGACTGTTATGGGAAAATAGTGTAAAAGTTCATCAAAAAGCAAAATTAGAAATACCATCTGATCTAAGAAATCAGCATCTGGATAATATTCAAAAGATTTGCAAGTTATGACTCAGAGAGCTATTTATATTCTCATGTTCACAGAAGTGATATTCCTAATAGTCAAAAGGTGTCCATTGATGGATGAAGACAAAAAATGTGGTATATACACAAGATAGAATACTCTTCAGCACTGAAAAAGGAGGCAGTTGTGCCACATGCTACATGATAAAACTAGAAGTCACACTTATAAACCATTTACAAGAAGACAAATATTGTGTGATCCCACTTGTACTGTACTACCTAGATAAGTCAAATTCATAAAATCACTAAGTACAATAGTGGTTGTCATGGGCTGGGCACAGGGAGGAAAAAAGTTAGTGTTCAACAAATACTGGGCTTCAGTTTTGTAAAATAAAAAAGTTCTGGGGATGGATGGTGGTGATGGTTGTATAACAGTGTGAATGTACTTATTGCCACAGAACTTTACACACTTAAAAATGGTTAAGATGCACTGGAGATTTAGCTCAGTGGTTCTGGTGTCTGCCTAGTAAGCACAAGGTCCCTGGTTCAATCCCTGGTAACCACATACAATAATACCCGGTGTGGTGACTCATGCCCACCAGCAATCAATACCATATACCCAATACTGGGCATAGTGGCTCACACCTATAATCCTAGTACTCAGGA
The DNA here is from genome assembly GCA_004025085.1 of Thryonomys swinderianus. Classification (NCBI taxonomy): domain Eukaryota; kingdom Metazoa; phylum Chordata; class Mammalia; order Rodentia; family Thryonomyidae; genus Thryonomys; species Thryonomys swinderianus. The sequence goes on along the minus strand of PVIC010004704.1, from coordinate 60,093 downwards.
GGCAGAGGCAGAGGCAGGAGGATTGCTGAGTTCGAGGCTTGCCTGGGCTACATAGTGAGCTCAGGACCAGCCTGAACCTCAAAGCGAGACCCTGTCTCAAAAAAAAAAAAAGTTAAAATGGCAAACTTTTGTTATGTATATTTTATCATAGTTTAAAAAGAGTAATAAGCTAATTTCAGAGAAAGTAAATGGTATGAAGAAAAAATATAAGGTGACAAGACAGAAACAGGGTAGCCTTTCAACAGTTAAATGTAATTGTGTCAACTTTACTGGAATAAAAACTGCCCAGGGAATCAGTAAAACACACATCAGGGAATGTCTAGGTAAGTCCTGGAGGCATGATCTTGGATACTATAAATGATCAATGACCCCTGCCTGTCTGGCACCATTCCTCTTCTCTGCTTCCTGATCACCCGGAGGAGAGCATCTTTGCTCCACAGTACCCTTCTACGATGATGTTGCCTTGAAGCAAGTTGACCAAGGACTGAATCACTTAAACTGTTAACCAAATTAAACCTGCTCCTTAAAGATGTGGGTGTCAGTTATCGTACACCAGTGACAGGAAGCTGACTGATACAAGGTTAGACAGAGAGGAAGAGGCCTGCCTCCTTGTGGGGCTTGCTCCTGAATGAAGGAAGAATAATGGGAAGGAAACACCCAGAAGAAAGGCATGTCTGCAGAAGGTGCAGCAATTTGAAGGCTCCTAAGTAGCAAAGAGCTCAATGTGCATGAAGAACAGAAAGAAGGTGTGTGCAACTAAACTGGCCACATCCTTCATCAGGCATGACCAGCTCTGTTCCTGCAGGATTCTAACCAGAGGTCACCAAGTGTGCGCTGCCTACACTGTTTTACTCACCATGAGAAAGACATTCTCTTTATTCTAATTACCTTAGGGCCCAAATTTAAAATTTTCCTTATCCACTTTATTTGGAGTCTAAAAGTGGGAAAACACGGTGACCTGAGGCAGGGATTATCCCAAATATCCAGAAATGCAGGCAAAGCATTTCACTTTGATTCATTTTGAGGGCCAGAGCCCTCAGAGTGCAGGGTTAGGGTGGAAATGCACATCTCCACTTGCCTGTGAGTTGTTGATGACAAAGGAGATAATGACTTTAAAAAAATCAGCTTTTGAGATTGAGGGTGAATTTTAAATATCCCAGAGAACTTCATAGTTGGAGGGAATTGAGAAACATTAAGTAGGGTGAATGGAAAACCCCTTTTTCTTGTAAAGTGCTGAAGATCAAACCCATGGCTTTGTTCATGTTAGGCAAAGGTTCTACCACTGAGCTACTCTGAAAAACCGAAAATGTCCTTTAATTGTGGATGCCAGTTAATCATGAATGCTAAGTTTGACCACAGAATAATCTTATGGTTTATATCTAGACGTCTCACTTACGAGCCTCCTGTGCTCCTAGGTGGGTCTTGGGGAGGGTGACTGGATTATGAGGATGTGACATTCATCAGTGCAGTCAATTAGCCCACTGATAAATTTCTAGATAAATGTGATTGGGAGGTAAAGCCTGGTTGGAGGAGGAGTATCACCGGAGGCCTTGGCCTAGGAGGATCTATCTCCTTCCTTGTCTGTTGAGTTCTCTGTCTCTGTCTCTGTCTCCGCCCCCCCAGCTTCCTGTTGTCGTACCATGATCTCTTTCTCCCCTGACCTGCCCATCTCATGCCATCCTGCCTTGGAGTTGACTATGGATTGAAACCTCTACAAACTGTGAGCTAAATAATCCTTTCCTCCTTAAAAATGTTGGCTATTGTGTTTCAGTGACAAGAAAATAAGACAATGTCTTTTGAGATTGGGTAATGCTGTAGCCATTTTTCAACATATTGTAAATGATGCTCTCAATTGCTATATTAATTCCTACCTAGATAATATTTGGAACTTCTAGGACCATGAGCAAGTTGTCAAAGACACATCTAAGAACATTATCTGTGGAAAAACGTGCTTTGGGCAGAGTATAGTTGGATATGAAGAGGAGGTCTTGAGCAAATGGTTTCTTAAAGTACATGTGATTGACTCTTGAGGCAGGGACATGCATATCCATGTTGGTCACATGTGTATCTCCAGAATTTATCAAGTACTTGACTCATAGTAGGTCATCAATATAGTTGGTAAAAGAATCAGTGAGTAAATAAACTATTAAGAAAAGGGTATCAGTAATTTTTCATGTTAGCCTACTTAATGGAGAGTTATTTCTCTTCCCCATCATGAATCTATTCTGTAGAAGCCCCTTTTTTCAAAGAAGGTTAAATGTTGGGTTATGAGATTAATCTTTAATCAGAAAGCTGTCTAAGGACTATGGGAGGGAAAAAAAAGAGGGAAAAGCAACTGCCAGAAATGCCAAAGCTCTTTGATCAAAACAGCTCTGTTTTAATGGAGTTTTCACCATAGGAATGGGAGCAGTTTTTATTTGCACACATTTTGGGCCACTGAATTTGAAATGTGAAACATCACTGCTTTATGGAGCTCAAATCCAATGATGTAATTGGGCCATAAGCCAATAAATATTTAATATAAACTGAAAATGATCAATTAATGTATCTATATAAAAAATATACACCACTTCCTAAAATTTTCTTACCTTTCCTTTCCTTCCATGAACCATCAAATATCTGCTTGTCCTGTGTTGCCCTCCTATTTTCTAGACTTTTCTCTACCCTATCTCCCCACCCTTTCTTTCCATCAAAATTAACCTGAGTTTCCTGAGGGTCTGCTCTCTGCCAGGCAATCACAGACTAGTAATAGGGTAAACTAGCCTCATTAGATGAATTGTGAATTCTAAGAGAACATCTTTTCCAGAAAGCCATTAAGGAACAGTTCTTCTGAACCTAGGTCAGAGAAAAGCAACTTTTCAGCACCGTGAAATCATTCTGATTGATCAGTTCCACCTCAGCTATAAAGCAATAATCCTCAAGGAATTATATCTCTATCTATATCTGACCTATTTTATTTTTCTAGCATCATAAAAAATATTCTAATTAGAAAACTTTTGCACAGTTACATTCTTTCCTGTGTATTAAACCACTCCTTGCATTTCTCCCAAGATAAGCATATTCATCTAACATTATGATTACTTCTGCCAAGATTATAGAGTTCAAAAAGTATCTTCAGAAAATGTCCTGGGAAACTAGAATGTTGGCAAGATATCAGGGGGAGCATGAAAACAGTGGGCAGTTAGAGGAGGTGGAGAGAATTTTGTAGCAGAATTTCAATGGAATCAAAAGAATATCCAAGATGCTGCTGTGGTTCTGTGAAGGCTGGAAAATAATCTACCAGAAAGAAATTATTACAAACACATAAAGGAAAGGCAAATGCAAAATGCTGCCAAGCAAAGAAGACTGGCTGAGTAGAGAAAACAGAAACACATAAAGACAGAGATGCAAACTGGTGGTGCTGAATAGTAATTAGTTTCACACTGGATATTGTGCAAAGACTTAATTAATATTCCTATGTTACAAAAGACCACCTGCAAGTCACAGCACACTCAACTCCCTTTTGAGCATGAATGCATGCTGGTCTGGTAAAGGGATAAGAGAAATTATTCCTGTCATCTACTTTGAAAGCAGGTGGACAAACGAATATTGCATTGTCATTTTTCCCCCCTGGCTGGGTTATTTCCCAGATCTTAGTCATAGTCATCTCTGGAGATAGCATCTCTGATTGTACGGGTGACAGCAGGGAGCATTTTCCTCCTTGGGCCTGTGAATCAGATGCAGGGTTCATATTGTTTGATTGAACTGTGACATAACTGGGGCTACAATGGAGGAGACATTTTCCCGACAGCATTCATAAATAGTTTAACCAAACATGTTGATCATGAATTTCTGCTTTTGAATCTAAGACACAATTGAACTGGAAAGGATTCTTTTATCAAACATTTGCACAAGTTTAAAGGCATCAGAAGCCATATTGTCTTTAATACAAATAAGTTATTACCCTCATTTACATATGATGGGCTTTGCTGGGATATACTCAGTGACACTTAGCAGCAAGTCTGTCTTTAAGAAGCAGAGAAATGAATTTAATATCAACCCTCTCATTTCACAGAACAATGCTTTCAAGACATCTTGCAAATTAAAAACTATAAGTATGATAGATAAAAACTTTAAGATTAGGAGGCAGAGACAAGAGGATTGCTGAGTTCGCGGCGGCTTGCCTGGGCACCATAGTGAGCTCAGGGCCAGCCTGAACTACAAAGCAAGCCCCTGTCTCAAAAAGCTAAAAAAAAAAAAAAAAAACTTTACGATTATTTAACTGTGGTGGTGACAAAAAGAAATATAAGAGGACCACAAATTCACTTATTCTCAGAATGATCTTGAATTATTTGTTTGTTTGTTTGTTTGTTTTATTGATCCAGGGATCAAATTCAGGATCCTTGGCCCTATGATCATGAATTTTGGGAAAAAAAAGAAGTTTTTGTTTTAAAAAGTAACAAAGGTAAAAAGCAATATAATAATGTAATTTATTTGCCTTAAATGTTGCATCCTACTTAGGGTTTTGTGAGAATTTTATGACACCATAAACTAATGAGTAGTAAACTATTGAAGACAAGAGCTTCTAGTAGAAAAAATAAACTTCTAACTTATTAAGGTTGTTTAGATGGTGTAGCTTAGATAGTGGCTTCCCCTTATGACCATCTCCCAGTCTCTGTAATCTGTAAATATGTCACTCTTCATACAGTTAGACTGAGGCTCTTCAGATGGGAAGATTATCCTAGGTTATCCCATGATCCCAAGGTAATCACAGGGTTCCTAAGAGGGAGACAAACAGATCAAGTCAGAAAAGGCCTACAGGCTGTGGATTTAGCTCAAGAGGTACCACGTCAGCCTTGGACACACAAGGGCTGGAGTTCAATCCCTGGTACAGCCAAAAAGAAAAGGGCAAAAAAAAAAGGCCTACAGAAACAGAAGTGGGAGCAGAGTACTTTAAAGAGAAAGGAAAAGGGGCCGGGAGATTTACCTCAGTGGTTCCAGTGCCTGCCTAGCAAGCTCAAGGTCCCTAGTTTGATCCCGTATAGCCACATACAACAATACCAGGTGGGTATGGTAACTTATGCCCACTAGCAATCAGTACCACATACCACAGTGCTGGGCATGGTGGCTCATGCCTGTAATCCCAGCACTCCAGAGGCAGAGGCAGGAGGATTGCTGTGTGTTTGAGGCTTGCCTGGGCTACATAGTGAGTTCAGGGCCAACCTGAACTACAAAACAAGACTCTGTCTCTAAAAGGAGAATGGGAAGAGGAAGAGGAGGAGGAGAAGGAAAGGAAAAGGTCACTGACTGTTGTGTCTTATATCTAGGTGGTGCCCCCTCCCCAAAGCTTCATGTGTTCGTAAATGAGCCTGGGAAGGTGACTGGAGTACGCTTGCAGCATAGCTGACTGTTACTAGCAGGTGTGAACTGGTTGGGAGGTGTTTCTCTGTGAGTTTGACCAGAAATGCTACTTCCCCTCCTGGTTTCTCTTTTCACTCTCTCTGCTTCTCAGACTCCTCGGGACTGAGCATCTTTTCTCGGCCACACCCTTCCACCACGCCCACTCCAGGAATTGTGCAAGCACAGAACTCCTACAAATATGAGTCGCAATAAGCTTCTCTTTTAAATTGAAGGTGTCAGTTATTTTGTCTCGGCAATGAAGAAAGTAAGACACTATCCAAGCACCGTAAAGAGGCCTCTAAAGACCTCTGGAAGCCTGCGCTCCTCTGCAGCCTGTCGGAGAAACAGTTCCCCCTTGTGTCCACATCTCCATTACAACCAGTGAGGTTGTCACACCTTCAGAATCGTAAAGAGGATAAATTTGTCTTGTTTGAAGCCATCAAACTTGTATCCCTTTTTTACATTAAAAGCAAATGAATACACAAAGCTTATGAAAAACAAAAATTCTGGCAGGGTCATATCTGTCCAGTTCCTAATACACACAGATTCGCAAACACACCACTTATGGACTAGGGCAGACAGCTGTGCGACCTAGCTTTCTTTTTCTCTTCTCCTCTCCCCTCCCTCCTCCGCTTCCGTATTGGTTAGGCTTCTAAAGAGCAAATACAGAAACTTACAGAAAAGAATTCAGTGAAGTAATACTGGATAGCTTAACGAATGGCCGAGGGTTGGAAAAGTGCTCAGCCCATGGCCCAGCCCTAGTCTCAGCAGCGAACTGGCCCTGCTTTGACTTCACCGTGGAGCGCTGGGGTCCCGTGTTCACACTGGCGCTTCACTCGAGACACCAGCACCAGGGCTGCCACCCTCCTGAATCTCTCCTGCCCTTTGCCCGCTCACCATCAGAGAGGGGCAGGGTTTCTAGAACCGCGTCCCCATGGCAGGTCTTCACCCTCCTATTGCTTTCAGTCAACCATCTTCCTTCTAAAGTGGGCCAGCTAGACCTCAATGGTTGGGAAAGTAAATCTTTCATACCCTTAACTCCTACAGTAGAAAGACAGTCTGTCTTCCGCAAAGCCTGAAGGGAAAGAAGTCTCCAAAGACAGGCGAGGACATTCTGATAGGCAGACGTGAGTCATTAGCTGCTTGACTTTCTCCTGGATTGGTTGCTCTAATATTTTTTGAACTAGAATTAGAAATTATTGGGAGTCAAAAACTTGGAAGCACATTTAGGCAGGGGAAATATTTCTAGCACTTTTTCATACATTTGGATTTATCGCATGTTTCTGGGGACGGCTCTTTAAATGTAAGAAGCAATTGTGTATTGACTGATAAAATGATATGCATTGGAAATTTGCTTCAAGATTGGATGGAAGTTATGTGATAGAAGAGGGACTTGGAGGGGAAACAGAATTAGTAAGATCAAGAAATAATGTTTTGCACTGAAGATAAGAAAAGGGAATAAAAAGAAAAGAAACATGCTTGGCCATGTGTTAATAGTGGCTGAAGCTGCATGATGAGGATTTATTAAATTATTTTTTTAAATGTTCAAGGTTTCTATTCTTTTCTCCACTTTAAAGATTGATACCAAAGGGCTGAGGATTTAGCCCAGGTGGTACTGCACCTACCTTGGAAGCACAGGGGCCAGAGTTCGATCCCTGATTCTGCAAAAAAAAAAAGGAAAAAAGATTGGTACAAAAGAATTTTTCTTTATCATGATCATTGTCTTTCTAGTTTGAGGATTTTCTAAATCTACTAGAGAAATAAACATCCTGTCTACCTAATTCTGTCTTCAAACTTTGACATACATTTTCCCTAGGAGAAAAATCCTTTAAATATATCAAAGAAGGAAAATAACTGGGTCAGTTTTCCTTTCTTTGAAGGAAGGAGATGATATAATTTGGATGAGGATGATGTTCATAGGAATTTTGATTTTTTAAAAAAATTCATCAATAGGTAGAAAAGTGAGTAGGCTTCAGAAACTTCAGTGCCATTTCTTGGCTTTATTATTAATACGCCCTGCATTTAATTAAGAAAGAAGGCAAGACTGAGAATACAGGACATTTTGAAATAGCGTTCTCAATGACTGAGGTGAATCTTCAAAACTGTACAAGGTTTTTAAAAAGACAGCAAAGCTCACTTGAGACTCACCACTGTCCATAGTTTTGCACTCATAAAGTATGTAGTAAACATTTCAAAATTTCAGAAAAACCTTCCACCATTCATCAGTTCTTTGGGAGAAAAAAAAAAAGACCAGAAAAGATGTGGTTGCCTTTGGTATGTAGATAGTGGGAGATCAAGATGGGAAAGAAAGGGGAATAAAGTAGGTATCTTGCAAGGTGGGAAAGGGACCACAGGAACCGACTGTTACTGCATTAAAATGACTAAAGACAGGCTAAACAGTAGCGCTGGTAACAACAAAGAAATATTCTGGTCAAACAGGTGGGGAAATAGTTGACCTCAGCCTCTGAGGCGGGGAAAGATGAAGTATCAAAGAGCGTGAGTATGGGAATCTGACTCCCTTGGTGCCAGCAGTTGCTGGTTGTGAGATCTTGTGCTAGTTAGTCAACATTTTAAAGACCGTGACTCACTGATCTATAAAATGGAAAGAATAACTTTGCCTACAGTGTACGCCTGTTTTAAAGGTTATACATAATAACTTAGAAGATTTGTTAAGTTACTTGAAAGAATGCTAAGTCCTCAAGAAAGGATGGTTACTTTATTTCTGTTATTATTTCTGGCTGTACAGTGGCCTCTTACTGTTCCTTGAATAAGTCAGACATATTTCTGCCGCTGGGCATTTGCACAATATGTTCTCTCTGCTGGTAATTTTTTTCCTTCCAGATGTCCCTGTGGTTCATTCTCTTAGAACTCTGACATCTTTGTTTAAATGCCATTTAACCATCCTCTAAAAAAAGTGAATATCCCATCCTCCCTTCTTGGAAACTTCTTGTCCTACTTCTCTGCATAATAGTGGTCACTTTCTAATGTTATAAGTCACTCTGCCTATATATATCTATCTCTGTTGATCTTCAGACTGGAGTGTAAGACCCCAAGGGCAGGGATTTTTATCTGATTATTTTAGTTGCATCTTAAACAAAGCCTGGTCCTTAGAAGATACTTAATGCATTATTACTAAGGGGGTGGTAACCCCATCAAATAATGCTATTATCAAAGTAACATAATATTGCATGAACATTTCCTCTCCCATTGGCTTGAGGGACTTAATTTTCCTTCAAGATTGTTCTTGTTTGTTTCTGTTTTATTGCTCTGTATTTTCTTAGAATTGAACAAAGATGCTCTTCATCCTTGAAGTGGTCAGGCTCCTTTCACTCCCTTCATAGAGAGCATTTTTCATTAACCCCTCATTCACTTCCTGACCTTCTGAATTGCTTTTCTGTGGTGAGAATTAAGCCAAGTGAGAGGCATTCACTGCTCCACTGCCATCTTCCCTTCACTGCCAAGAGGATCCCAACTTTCGAATTTAGAATTCAATACAGTGAGACTAGTGAAGAAATTGGACCATTTTAAACAAATTGGATTAGATACAGAAAGGGGAAGGGTTGGGAGAAGAGGCAATTACAGTAGGACAGTAGCAGTTGTCAGCCATTTTTAGATTGTTTACTGTTCCAGAAACTATACCTAACACTTAAAATATGTATCATACTTAAAAGTGCAGCAGGGTTTTATGGATGGGGAGGTGAAGCCCGGAAGACTTTAGAAACTCACCTGAGGACACACACAGACAAGAGGAGAGCCAGGGTACAAACCCAAGCTCTCTGACCCCTGACCCTGCACCCCTGCCCCACTGCTCTGATGCCCAGCAAAGATGGGGAGTGAGAGCCTACCGGGCCCCACACAGAAGGCCATAAGGTTTTCTCAAGCCCAGGCAGTTTTCTTTCAACAGCACCAGAAGAGCCAAGTACACTACAGTTGCTCCCTTTTTTTCTTCCAATACTAGGGATTTGAGCCCAGGGTCTTTACACTGAGATCCATCCCCAGCCCTTTTTTAATTTTTAATTTGGGGGCAGGGCCTTGCTAAATTGCTTAGTTGCCAAGGCTGGGCTTAAACTTGGACCCTCCTGCCTCAGCCTCCCAGACTTTTGGAATTATAGGCATGCTCCACTATGCCCAGCCTCACTCACCACTCTTTAAGTATTTTCTGGGATCCTACAAAATGCAAGACATTGAAATGGACTCTGAATAGCAGTCTTCTACACCAAGTAGAAGACATAAAATGCCTTTAATTCATGAGAACAAGTTGAATTTTTCTATGAAGGACCATGTAGTCAATATTTTCTGCTCTGTATTTATGTGGTATATGGCACAACTATTCAACTTTCCCACTAGTACAAAAGTAGAAGCATAGTCAAGACGTACATGGATGTGGCTGTTTCCAATAAAACTTTATTTGTAAAAAAATATTTCCCGCCTGTGTGCTATGATTTGTCAACCCCTTTGTGAAAGAGAACTCCAAGATAACACTGCATGGTATAATTCTGGGTGAATTTCTGGGAAATTACACGCTCCAGGAAGTTCAGAAATGAAAGAGTACACACCAAGAAGAGGTAAAGAGCAAAAGGCAGAGAAAAAGGAGGACAACCTAAGACAGAATGATGTCACGGAAACCTAAGCAAAGGGATGGCTGAGTTCACAAAAATTTTAAGGATGGTGAAGATTTCTGGCAAGCTTCCAAAGAGCAGGGAGAAGGTTTAGAAAACAGAAACCTGCCACGAAATCATCTCTTAGATGTAAGAGCCTAGTGAAGCTCTCTGGGTGAAGTAGAAAATATGTGGAGGCCAAGCTGGCAACAGAGACCCCGTGTTTGACACCCTGAGGGCCAGGTTGTGTGCCAGGTCCGGTGTGCCCCCTCTGCCAAACACCCACCCGGCTAACCTCTTGTGCTGCTCTCTCCCCTGCAGCCTTAGATTAAGTGACACACATTCCTCTGTCTGCATTTTCATCTCGTAGGACAGTGGACTTTGACTGTATTTTAGACAACCCTGGTTGTTTATATTAGCCAGTGGGTTCTGTTGTCCTAAAGCCTTTTTATTCCCCTGGTTTTTCCATTGCTCTGAAGCAACGCATAGCCAGTCAGTTCCACTCCTAGGAAGCTGGCTTTTTATGGTTATGTCATTCACACACAACTATTTTATAAACCAGGGAACAGTGGCATGAGAAAGCTTTCAAGATCATTAAGTCTGACTCAATTTTATGTTAAAAAGAAAAATGATGGTGAGAAAAAATGGGGAATGACTACTAATGGCAACTTTTTGGGTGATGACAATGTTCTGCAACTATGGTGATGGGCACAACACAATGGGACTGTACACTTCAAATGGATGAACAGCACATTGTGTGAATTATATCTCAATAAAGCTATTTTTGTAAAAAAAAAAAAACATAAATTTTAGCACCCGAATGATGAAAAGTAAATAAAATACAAATTTAAAACAAGGCCCAAAATAGAGCAAGCAACCTTCCAAGTCTTCATCATTCTCAACAATTAGGGCAGTTTCTTTTCAAACTTTCAAATTAACCTTTTTTGTGGTAAATATTACACTGTTATCTGCTGATAAAAAAAATGGAAGGATAATAACTATTGCACAGCATTAGAGAAAAAGTAGCAGTACTAGGCCTTTCTCCAACCTCCGTCTCCCACCTCCAATCCAAGGCAGCTGCAAGTCTGCCACCTTCTTCTTTCTTGTGGTGAAAACTTCACACACAGGATTACCAGGATATTTCAATGGTGTTAAGCATATTTGCGGTTTACAACCATCTCTACTGCATGTCTCCAAAGCCTTCATTTTCATCAGCCCCATGGAAACTTTGTACATATTAAACAATAACTTTGGGCATATTCTTGATTAAGAATCTCTCACAGGGCTGGAGATTCAGCTCAGTGGTTCCGGTGCCTGCCTCGCAAGCGCAAGGTCCTGAGTTCCATCCCTGGAACCACATACAATGCTGGGCGTGGTGACTCACAGCCAACAGCAATCAATACCACATACCACAATGCTGGGCATGGTGGCTCACGCCTGTAATCCCAGCACTTGGGAGGCAGAGACAGGAGAATTGCTGGGTTTGAGGCTTGCCTGGGCTACATAGTGAGCTCAGAGCCAGCCTGAACTACAAAGTGAGACCCTGTCTCAAAAAATATAAAAAGAATCTCTCACAATTTCAGCTGAGTAGAGTGGCATGTACCTGTAATGCCATCACTCTGAGAGGCTGAGTCAGAAAGATCAGAAGTTTGAGCCCACTTTGAACAATTTAGTGAGACTATCTCAAGAAAAGGGTAAGGATGTAGTTCAGTGTAAAGACCCTGAGTTCAGTCCCCAGTACAAGACAAAATAGATATGTAGATTGGGGACCAGAGAGTTAACACAGTGGTTCTGGCATCTGTCTGGCAAGCAAAAGGTCCCTGGTTTGATCCCTGGTAACCACATACAACAACACCGGGTATGGTGACTCACAGCCACCAGTAATCAGTACTACATACCACAATACCCGGCATGGTGGCTCATGCCTGTAATCCCAGCACTCGGGCAGCAGAGGCAGGAGGATTGCTGAGCTGAGGTTTGCCTGGGCTACTTAGTGAGCTCAGTGCCATCCTGAACTACAAAGGGAGACCCTGTCTCAAAAACAAAAACAAAAAAAAAGGAGATATGTAGAAGCTAGATAGATGATAGATAATGATAGATAGATGATAGATGATAGATAGATAGATAGATAGATAGATAGATAGATAGATAGATAGATGATAGATAGATAGGGATAGATGGGATATATACATCTCCAGATTTTCTAGAATTCTAAACTCTCCAAAGATAAAACAGTTTTAAAGTAACACTGTGATTTGTGTCTGTATCAGTGGAAGGGAGAAAGGTGGATTTAGAAGACTGAAGACACTAAGTGCTACTTTAATGTTTAGAGGATTTGGAATACCTGTGTTAGATTTGCAAGAGGATAAAGGCTAAACCTGAGGATGGTTTTAATGTTAAAAGACAAAAACATCTAAATGCCTGCCGGTGCCATTAAACCCCCTTTCCAGGAGCTCTTTGGATTCAGCCCTGAGGCTTCTTTACTGGGCCCCAAAGTTCAAAGCCACAATCTTTCAGTAACAGATTCCAAGCAAGCTACCACGTACTATGCTTTACAGCTAAAACATAACTTGAAATTCCTTTTCAATCTTTTATTACCCTCAGTGAAGTTAGAGAATGTTCACAATTCTCCTGTCTGTGTAGTTTCCTCTTCACAGTAGTAATTGCAATTTTTCTTTTGCCAGCTATATAAATAATAGAATGCTTTCTCCACTCAGAATCTAGGCACAGAGCAATGTCCAGACAGGTCTGGGAGAATTCCGGGAGGGACCAGAGAAGAGGTCCCCAGGTTGGGGCTGGAGGCCTAGGAAGAAGAGGGGTGGGAAGGAGGGAGCCGGGGCAGCAACCAGTACCCTCCTCTAAGCCTTGTCCTGCCCCAGGTGTGCCTGTGGGGGACACCTGCTTACAGAAGCACCTCCCTGTGCAGAGAACACCCAGGACAGAGCCATAGTCTTTCCACACCTTTTGTCTTCCATGCAATTACATAGTCTTCAAGGACATTTAAACATCATGATGCCAGTTATGTCATTATCATGACAAACAGTCTGAAATATTTTTCCCTGTATTAATTAAGCCAGATTTCAAATTTAACAGCAACAATAAAGTCTAAGCCAATTAAAGGCCACTCCCATTCTGCCACAAGGAACTGTGGCTCTGGGTTGTGCTACCAAGAAAAATGATGTTTTCCTGCTCTTTTCAGGCATCTGAGGTCTCACATGTCTTTAGACTAACCTGAAGAAAATAGAAATTATATTTTCAGTTGAATCACAATTCTTCCATTGATCTGGGGAGTTCTACAGTTACTACCTTCTTCATCAATATTAGTAAGTTTCAACTTTTCTGAAATAAAAAGGACTTTGGACTCAATCTTATTACCCCCACCCACCGAGACATATTTGTCCTCTGTTGGCTCCATCATCAGACCCAAAGTCATGTGTGTCACGTCCCAAGTCATATCCCTTCTACCCCTCAGATGCCTCCTGCCTCTTCCTGTCTTGTTCCCACTGCTCCAACCCTTTCACTAGTCCAACCCATTATATAGCCTCCTGCTTTGCATCTCTATTTTTCACTATGTACCAGTCCTCTTTTTTATCAGAATTTTCTTTCTTTGGGAAAAACAAACAACCCAAACCCATAATTGTGTTTTCTTTAAGCTGTTCGACTTTTGAAACTTGTTCTTAAGCTAGTCTTCTCTTGCCTCCCCCAGTCCCCATGATTATTATTATCATTAGCATCACCACTATTATTATTTTTCTTTAGATGATTCTGTTTTTAGCTTTCTAACCTAGCAAGGAATCAGTTTGAAATATAGTTTTCACATTTGATCCTGATTAATTATTGCGCCAAACTACTGTCCTCCAGAGAAGGAATAAAAGCATTTAATAAAAATCTGGAACACAACAGAAGCGGTGGAAAGCATCTCTATTGCTAGAACAAGAGGTGTTCTGGAGGCACAATTATCAGAACTTGGCTAACTCAAGATATGATGAAAAGAGACAAAGTCGGTAACATATGAAGTGCTCTTTGTGTCAGAATAATGCCTCTATGTTTTTGTAAATGGGTTATTAATCTAATTCATTGTCAAAGTCACAATCTTGATATTGTAATTTCCTTTCTGTATCAAAGTTTCAGGCTTTGTTAACAGTGTGAAGAGAAAGGCATTTATATAATAACATGATTCATCAAAACTGACTACTCTGCCACCCCCTTTCTACCTGTGATGGCCAGGCTTAGACACTCTGGAGCTGGGGCTGTTTTTGCACACTGTAAGGTTTTGGCATGTAATTTTTATTTCCAGAGCATAATAGTACTGAATTTTTAATTTCACTGTAAAAAAAAGTCCCTTAATTCTCAATGATCAAATGACCATTTGCAAATATTTAGATGATTGTTTTCCTTCTATAGCAGCCACAGTCATCTTTCACTAACAGAAACCTGTTCCGGATGTATGTCTTTGAGCCCAGATTTCTTGAACTGGATTATGTGCCCTAAGGCCTGAACCTTCCTTACCACTCGCTCTTCCTTCTCCCAGGTCCTCTGGGTCCTCAGCCAGGCAGGTCTGAGAGCTCTCACCCTGCCCTTGTTCTTAGCTAACAATTAAAACTGGCTAAGTCTACTTGAATTCCAGCCCTTGGCTAAAACAAGGGTACTTCAAAGGGGACATCCTCAGTATCTTTTTCCCAAATCTAAATTGAGGCATTTTATATCCTGTTGATCACAGTTTATATTCTTCCTTCAAATCCCTTAACACAATTGATAATTGCGTGGTACACCTAATAATTCTCTGATTGATGTCTATCTCCATGTACTAGTCAGATATAATCAGGGAATAGAACCTTCCTGAGTGATATCAAGAGGGTTTGTTTGTTTGTTTTGTTTTTTAAATAGGAAGTAGACCTTTTGGGAGTGCTGGTGGAAAAGTCTCGAGAAGGCTGCTGGGCTCTGGTATGGAGTCTGGGATCACCACAGGTCAGCAGGACTAGCAGTCAGGAAGGGGTGTAGGCATGAAATGCAGGGGCTGAAGTCAAGCAGGAATCCAGGAGGACAGACGCATCCAACTCGCACCTTCCAGTCTTGCTGCTGGGGGACAGGTGCAGTGGCTGTACCTGCACTGTGGAGGGGCACATTCGGGGTCCAAGACTCAGAGAAGCTGAGGGAATCAGTCAGGAGGGAGCTGAAGGGGATACTAGGAGCCTCCTGTCACCAACAAGAGAGCCAACAGGGCAGTGACTTGTGTAGGTGACAGCAGTGCCTGGCCCCTGGACCAACTTCCAGGGCAGCTGTGTCCCTCCTTGAAATGTGACGCTTGTGTTCCTGTGGCCAGTGCTACACCAGAGTCAGACACAAACATGAGTTCCAGGGGACATAATTTCTGGTTAGTAAATTGGCACAGTGTACAACTACCCATTCCACTATGGAAAGAAACATATTTCCTTTATATTCTCAAATCTAGAATAACTTCTAAACATGCTCAGTTTCTTCAATAAGTTGCAATTCAACAGGATTAATTTTTAATGAGAAAATTGAAAAAATCCATCTTTTGAATTATAATTCATTGAGATCTTTAAATTATAAAACTGACAAATTTTGAATGCCAGGTGTGCAGGCTCATGCCTGTAATCCCAGCACTCAGGAGGCAGAGGCAGAAGGATTGCTGAGTTCCAGGTTGGCCTGGGCTATAAAGTGAGATCAGGGCCAGCCTGAACTATAAAGTGAGACCCTGTCTCAAAAAAACAAAAAAAAAAAATTTTTTTAAACTGACAAACTTTGAAAATACTATTTTAACAGTACACTTCATAAATGTGGCTGCTGATCACAGCCTGATATGGCAGACAAATATGCAATACAAGTATAAAACTTCAAATTATTTTAGGATATATATTATATATATATATATATATATATATATATATATATATATATATATATATATATATATACCTTCTTCAGTTATTTAACATTTAGACACTGTCATTGGAACTAGCCTGAACTCCAACAACTACAGTGAAAATTGAGAACTGTTTGTGGGGAAGAGGAATCAGAAAAACAGAAATTATTCAGTCCTGTTCACAGGGCACCTGGGCCCTTCCGAGGGGCGGGGTAGAGAGAGGCCACTGCCTCTGGCTGTGTGATGGTGGACGGAAACCCCCTGGTGTCCCCACCCACAGCTGACCTTCAGTACAACTGATCTTTGTTCTTGAAGTCAATGTTTGACAACATCTGTTGCCTAATGGTGCTTTCGTTCGCAGGGAGTGTTGCAGCCTGTGATTGTACATTTTCCCGTGTATGAAAACTGTAAGAAAATACCTCCCAGGCACTGTTTATTTTCATAACATTTACTTTTGAATTTTAAAAACTCCTCCAACTTTTTAATAATGTGTTGGTACACTGGATAGAGAGGAGAATCATGTGGAAGCCTAGGGGCATCGCAGTCCTTAGCATGGCAGTTCAAACAAGTGAAGATATTTTGGGAAAATCAATCTGGAAAGGCACATTAAGTTGTACCGTGAGCACTAACCAAGTTTTAAACAAAGACCATAGCACATCACCTAATCTACTAAAATGCTATTTATTCCTTATTCATTTGTTCCACAAACCAGCTTTCAAGTGTCTTCTACACACTAAGTTCAGCTAAGCTCTAGGCCTAGAGCAGTGCGGAGCTCCAAGCCTCTTGGGTGACTCAGTCTCCAAGCACTATGGCAGATAACTGGGGTTAAAACACTAAGATCAGCAAGAAGGCCAGAAAGAGCCAGGTATGTACTTTAGACCATGTCCAGCAAAGGTCTCCCTGAAGGTTTGATATTTTATCTACTTTTTTGGAAAGTAAATAAGTCAGAGTACTAAAGCTAAATGCAAAAGTTGAAAAGGAATATAGTGAAGCATTGTTTTTAAATGCACAAATTAATTAGATACAAATTTCCTAAATATAATCAAGTTGAATCAATAACATGCTACAATTACAAGATAGTACAAATTCCAGAAATAAAATACTAAGTAGAAGAAATTGATGTATTACCAATGCTCATCACAGCAATAGATTATTTATATGATCTTTTATTTCAGTGGCTATAGAGAAAGCAGTCTATAAAGCACAACAGTTATTCTTGAAAAGAAAAACTCTCAGCAAATTAGGGAAATTATTATTGACCTAGTAATAAAAGAATACTTTAAAAAATATTTCAGCACATATATTTAATGATAAAACTTTAAAATATTTCAATTAAAGTCAGACAGCCACAACTAGCCAATACATACCATCCTAGAATATTATAGGACCTACCATTTTTCCAGACCTTTGTGGTTTGGAGATTTAAAAATTACTCATATTGTCTATTTCTCAAAGGAAGAGAAAAAAGTCATTACTGCCAGTGATTATGATAATCTTATCAATATCCAAGGCAAGGAATGGAAAAACTATTTTAATAAGTGGAATAATTCAGCAATTTTTTTCATTAAGATAAAATGTAAACATTAAATAAATCAATGATCCTTTTTATAGCAGTTTCTTTATACCAAGACATTCCTAAGAACGGTACAAATTATAAAATATCAAGAAATTAATTTTTCAAAAGTTAAATTTTTATAAAGATAATTATAAATCTTCTTTGAAGGATATGTTAAGAGAATTTGAATAAATAACCATTATGTCAAGAACAAAAGATGCACCATTACATAATGACATCTTCAAATTAATCTGTAAATGTCATACATTCTGATAAAAACTACAAGATAATTTTTCAGCAAACTTAATAATCTGAATCCAAGATTCATAAGGTCAAAGCTAAGGCATGAATAGCTAAGGCAATTATGGAAAAAGAAATGTAACAGTTTCATGTCTCTTCTATGACAAAAAAAGCAAAAAATATGATAATTTTAACTACATTAAAATTAAAATGTCTACATAGTTAAAGATACTGTGAAAGTTCAAAGAGAAGCAACTGACTTGGGAAAGTCTTTTTAGTACAAATTAGCAAAGGTTTAATGATTAAATCATGTATATAGAATTCCTACTAGTTAGTACAAAAAATATAACAATAAAAAAGACAAAAGTTACCAACAACTGATCCACAAAAGGCAGTCCACATGGCTGATACATTCATGAAATGGCCTGCAAACTTAATATCAGCAAAATATAAATTAAGGCAAGACTGAGATCGCATTTTTAACCAATGTAGTAGGAAAACTTCAACTTCTAAGGATGTGGAATATATTCTCTGGCAGGAGTACAAACTGGAGTAAACCTTTTGAGGAATAATAGGACAGTATCTAGTTAAATTAAAAATATACATAAACTACAACCCATTAATTCTATATCTCAGTACACACACCAGAAAATGTATATGTTACAAAAAACAGAAATGTCAAGAATGTTCATAGAAATACTATTCATTGTAAGTAAGTGGAAAAGCTTAGGATTATCTGAAAGGAATTTATTGTGTTCATACAATTCAACATTCAGCAGTAGTTAGATCTCTTTAACTTTTTAATGTCAACAAAAATAAGGAAAAAAGGAAAAGCAAATGAGATACATACAGACAAAATTATTTTTATAAATCAACTGTATGCAATTGTAATAATACTACATATAGTTTCTTTTCCTTTTTTTTTTTTTTTTAATTCCAGGGATCAAATTCAGGACCTTGAACTTTCAAGGCAGGCACCAGAACCACTGAACTAAATCTGTAATCCCCATATAGTTTCTTTTTCTCAAATTGGGACTCATTTTAGCATGAGCTACCTTCACAGTTCTTTTTAAATTTTGGGACAGGCTCTTGCGAAGTCACTTGATTGCCCAGGTGGGGCTTGAATTCACAGTCCTCCTGCCTCAGCCTCCTAGAGAGCAGAGATCACAGGCACACACCATGGCACCCGTCTTAGTACATCTAGTCTTGTGTTTAACTTTCACCCATGCAAAGGATTTAAATATGTAGATACATTATAAGTGTGCACATAAATACACATAGATATATGTTAAACAACATATAGAGCAATGTACACCTATTCAAGAAAGACCAGAAGACAACAACACCTCAAACACATCAGGAGAAAGAATTCTGGGAAGTGAGGAAGGGCTAATCCTGGAGGCAGAGTTTAGATGAGACTGAGCTACATCTCTAATGTACTATGTCTTAAATAAACAAACTGAGAAACAGTGAAAGAAAATATTGATAATATTCAATTCAGAATTGCTGCATAATTTGTTGTATTACTCTTTTTTTCACTTGCTGCATTTATTGGTAAATTTTAGATATACATTATGATCACTTTCAGCATTCAATATTTGTACTTGCACATGATATATCTTGATTCTCATTTTTTCCCACTCCTCTGCCTTCTCTACAACCTCCAACCCCCTATGTATAAGCTTTGTTCCCATTGTATTGTTTTTACCATTAAACTTTTTCTTAGCAAGCTTTTTTTTTTTTCTTTTTGGAGACAGGGTCTCACTTTGTAGTTCAGGCTGGCCCTGAGCTCACTATGGTGCCCAGGTAAGCCGCCGCGAACTCAGCAATCCTCCTGTCTCTGCCTCCCGAGTGCTGGGATGACAGGCGTGAGCCACCACGTCCGGCATTGTGGTATGCGGTGTTGATTGTTGGTGGGCGTGTCTCCACGCCCAGCATTATATGTGGTTACCGGGGATCGAACTCAGGTCCTTGCGCTTGCGAGGCAGGCGCCGGAACTACTGAGCTAACCCTCCGGCCCCTTCTTACCATTCTTTACCTCCCCCAACCCCCTTCCCTTTTTCTTTTGAACATTTTCTTCCTATTCCACAACACCTGTAATATATGTTGTAACTCTTTGTCATATTTTTTCCTTTGAAATCCTCAAAGTTAAGCCTACTTTTTAAAATATAAATTCTTTCTCACTAAATGTAGGTAGGCAAGCAGATCTAATGCCCAACAGGCCTTCTGATTTTTTTTTTCCCCAAAAGTCTCTGTTTAGAATAATCACATTCTTTTTCTGAGTAAGACTGGTTAGGTATGAAAAAGAAAACAAGTACATTCCAAAGCCAAGTTCATTGTGGAGAAATCTTTTCCTTCTTTCTGAAAGACCCTATTCTAGTGATGAGATGTGGGAGGGTATGAGGGAGGAGGAGAAAGTTTATCCTTAGAGACTCAGAATCATGGCCCGGCAGAGAACAGATGTGATGCCTCAGAGAGCAGAACAAATGACAAAGGAGGCTGAGGTCCCAGCCCCTTGAGGTTTAGGCAAGATATCGCTGATAAGGAATGATTGCGTGCTTTCAGTGGAAGAAGCCAAAAAGGTGAAACACTTTGGGAAGGCATCATAAAAGACAATGAAAGACTATGCTGAAATTCCCCCATCCTGGAATTTACCAGATAATATGATAGCCCACACTAACTGCGAACTCTTGCAGCAATTGTAGACATTAGCTCCTATCATATATTGTCATATGATTATAAAGCCTCTTAAAAGCTGAGAGAAGTTGGGCCATTTGCATTTTTAAAGACTCCATTATTTTTTAAATTAATGATGAATGATTAAGGACAGAGCTTATTTGGAGAATGCTTGCCTCGCATGTGAATGCCCAGTCCAGAGAGCTGGGGGGAGTGTTTTCCAAACTAGCCTTATAATAATTAAATGGCATATTATGTCCAATGAACAACAATGCTGGTTTGTCTTTGCTTGGTTTGGGTTTGTTTATTTTTTCAATGGGATCTTGTCATGTAGTCTAGGCTGGCCTTGAACTTCAGGACCCCCCCACCTCAGTCTCCTGAGTATGCCACAAGTGTGTACCACCATGCCTGACACAGCAGTGTTTTCAATATAAATTATAATAAAATATAATATGCTAGTTACCACAACTACAAACAACGACAAATATGAACTCATTGTGCACTATGGGTACTGGTTCCAATGGTGGAACACAACCACAGAATTATGCAGTAAATGTATTTGTATCTCTAGTGGCCTTACCATTGAAGATTCTGCTAAGATTCTGCAACTAGGTCCCCATGGGAAGAAGTCAGGGCCAAATGGCCTTTCTCTGCCATCACTCCCCACTCTCCTTTTGCAATTCTGCTCTAGGGAGTTGTCCACTAGGCTACAGTCCACCTAAGAGGAGCAACTCTGTCTGCTAAGTTGTGTGGCTGCAGGAGGAGGGGAGCAGGAGGGGCTTTGGAGAAAGACTGAATTGAGAGGGAGTGCTGAAGCAGAGAGATGCCGGAAGAGGCCACTGTCCAAGCGGGTGGGACGCGCGAGCAGAGGCCTGCCTGGGGCAGAGCTGGCTGCCTGTGTCGTTAGGGTGGCTTCCGAGTGGGGAGAGGGTTGAACTGTTCTCATATTGTATTTTAAAAATTGCTTTTCTCCTGAGACCTAATTACCATCATATTATCATTTACTTTGAAAAAAATATCAAAATAAACGCCATTTTAGAGGAATATGTTCAAGGAGAGTGGTGGTTTCCCCTGCAACCTCCCGCATCCTCCAAAAAAAGCTAAACCTCACATCAAACTAAGCAGCTGGCTGAAGGCCCGGGAAAATGGGCAACGGGGATCTGGAGCTGGGGTTAATAGAAGGGCCTGAGAGCAGGAAGAGTGAAGGAGTGAGGAGCTCTGAACGGATTCAGGCTCAGGCCAGAGTGTGAAGAGGGAACGAGGAGGCAGGACTGGGCACCCGCAGGTGAGGGCAGAACTTGACTTTCAGCAGTTTCCCTCTGTCCCTGCACCGCAGCCCAGAGGTGGTCTGGATGTGGGGGGACCGTCCAGTCCCATCACATGCAAATCTGCTATGAATTATTCCAAATCAGACAATATTATATTACTAAGTCTAGAATTTTCCGCAAAGAAAATGCCACCGAGGCATGACAGGGACTGTGTATAAATAGTCTCCCTCAGAGATTCTCAGGCCCCTTTGTAACTTGGCAGTATTTCTTTCACCTGGCAATCCAGAATGATACATTCTTGTTAAGAGAGAATGGAACAGAAAGGCCTCGGGCATTCCATTCCCAAGAGAAGTTTTACATAAGTCATAATAAGGAGCAAAAGTTGAAAGTGCATCATGTTCAGCTTCTGTCTTTTGCCAAGCCAACGAAACTGTTCTGTGCTCGTAATTTTCCTAGTAGTAACAGAGAACTTGCTTCTCCCTCACTCCAGATGAGAAGGGAGAGTCACAAGTGGGCATCCTGACCACGGGGAGGCTGGGGACAGCAGGTCACGTCCACTCCTGACTCTCACCACCTGACTTTATCTGCTCGCCATAACATGGGAGAGAATAGGAAAAGCGTGGAGAGAAGCTGGGGACACCCTGAAAGCGGGTACAAGATGAAGGCTGCCTGCAGCTGGGGAGACCTGTAATACGAACTGCAATGGAACAGACTCTAAAAGATACTTCGATCAAAAACAAAACCACTCATAAGGACACACTGTTTAAACTAAATTGGACCCTGATAAAGTAAAAGACAGTTGCCTTTGACCTTGGACTAAAAAGCCTTCTGAACATTTGGGTTCTGAACAGTGGGCTAGCTGCTTTACAGAGAAACTTACTGCACAAAGAGTTAGAGTTTAACAGAAAATTCTCCCAAAGTCTATAGTTTCTCCTTCTGTGTCATTTTGGGTTTCTGACATCTGTCTCTGACTGCATTCAGATTAATCAACATAAGAGGGTTTGGGAATATTTCTGCCATTAGTCTATTTATAATTTTTTTTTCTGAGACAGGATCTCGCTTTGTAGCTCAGGCTGGCCCTGAGCTCACTATGTAGCCCAGGCAAGCCTCGAACTCAGCAATCCTCCTGCCTCTGCCTCCCAAGTGCTGGGATGACAGGCATGAGCCACTGCCCAGCATTGTGGTGTACGGTACTGCTTGCTTGTGGACGTGAGTCACCATACCTGGTATTGTTGTATGTGGTTACTGGGATCAAACTCAAGACCTTGCCCTTGCTAGGCAGGTGCTGGAACCACTGAGGTAAATCTCTGGCCCAGTCTATTTATAATTTTTTAAAACAAAAAACTGTTATAAATTAAAATTAATGTAAAGTGCAATGATAGCAAAGGGCTTAATTTTTAGTTTTGTAATCAGTGAATATCTGAAGTACATAATAGTTACATCTGTTGGGGGACTTCATACATTTATGTGTCATCTTGTGATCATTTTGATCCCTTTGTCCCATCTGTTGACACTCTTCTATGATCTTCTTCCCCTTCTCCAAAATGTCTCCCTCTGTTTCCTACACCTCTCCTTTATCTTACACTTTAATTAGTGTGTTGCATTATTAGGAAAGCCATGTGATACATAACTTTCACAGCTGACTGATTTCACTTAATGTTATGGTTTCCAGATCCATCCATTTTCCTGCAAATGACATAATTGCATTCTTTTGTGGTGTAATAATATTTCATTGTGTATATACCACACTTTCTTTAGCTATTCACCTGCTGACAGGCATCAAGCCTGTTTCTGGAGTTTAGTTAGTATGAATTGTGCCACTATAAATGTGGTATCCCTATATCACAGTACACTGCAAGGCCTTTATTGAAAATATACCCAGGGCCAGGCGTGGTGGCTCACGCCTGTAATCCCAGCACTCGGGAGGCAGAGACAGGAGGATTACTGAGCTCGAGGCTTGCCTGGGCTACATAGTGAGCTCAGGGCCAGCCTGAACTACAAAGTGAGACCCTGTCTCAAAAAAAAAAGAAAATATACCCAGGAGGGCTGGAGATTTAGCTCAGTGGTTCTGGCACCTGCTTAGCAAGAGCAAGGTCCCTGGTTTGATCCCTGGTAACAACATACAACAATACCGGGCATGGTGACTCACACCCACCAGCAATCAGTACCACATACCACAGTGCCAGGTGTGGTAGTTCATACCTGTAATCCCAGCACTTGGGAGACAGAGGCAGGAGGATTGCTGTGAGTTCGAGCTTTACCTGGGCTACATAGTGAGCTCAGGGCCAGGCTGAATTACAGAGTGAGGTCTTGTCTCAAAAAAATAATAATAAGGCTGGGGATTTAGCTCAAGTGGTACCACACCAACCTTGGGGGCACAAGGGCCCAAGTTTGATCCCTGGTACTGCAAAAATATATATAATAATCATAACAATAAAGTAAAAACACTTACCTAATGTTACTCTGGCCTTTTATTTCAACTCAGTGTTCTTAAGGTAATCACTGTTTATTTTTATATTTCAGAGCTTCTCAACTACTTGCTGTCCATCCTACTATCATTGCCAAATTCAACTATGGGAAAATTCATATTTCTTAGGAATTATTTCCATTCTCTGTACTTACCTTCTCTCTCATTTGTCCTTTTTTTTTTTTTTTCCTTTTTGAGGCAGGGTCTCACTTTGTAGTTCAGGCTGGTCCTGAGCTCACTATGTAGCCCAGGCAAGCCTCGAACTCAGCAGTCCTCCATCTCTGCCTCCTGAGTGCTGGGATTATAGGCGTGAGCCACCACGCCAGGCACTGTGGTATGTGGTATTGATTGCTGATGGGCGTGAGTCTCCACGTGCAGCATTGTATGTGGTTTCCAGGGATCAAACTCAGGACCTTGAGGTTGTGAGGCAGGTGCCGGAACCACTGAGCTAACCCTCCAGCCCTCTCATTTGTGTTTTCATGTGAGCTTCTACAGAGTTTTTCTCTATTTCTCTATTCTCTGCAGAGTTTCCTCTATTTAATGAATTCTCATGCTGCAATTTTTGCTGCTTCTAACACAGAATGTGATTATATATATTTGTTTTTCCCCTTTAAAGATTATTGTGTATTATAAAATAAGCTGCAATGTCAAAGCTCAATAAATAGAAAATGTGTAGTAATAATGCACAGAAGAGAAAATATATTTCTTGCGCATATAAGAAATGTTTAAGGAAATGCAAAATTACTTAAAAATTATTTTCTCATGTGACAAGGTAGCAAAGACCTTTAGTCTGTTATACCTAAAGAAATGAAGTAGGCAGAACTTTTGGGTAGGATAGTTTGTACAGATTGTTACCATGCTTAAAATATAACTTGATAATATGTATCTTAAATATATTTCCAAATTCACCATTTAAAAAGGCAGCAATCTCAATTGCCTTTTGTGAATTTCTTTTTAAAAATTAATTAAGTTTATTGGTACATTTTAGGTATATATAATGATCACATTCATCATAGAAAATTTCTACCTGTACATGATATATCTCGGTTCTTATTTTTTCCTATTTCCTTACCTTTCCTTCTACCTTTTTATCCCTTCTTATGTACAATAGCTTTGTTTCTATTTTTCCCTCCTCTCTCATTTTTTCTTTCCTTTCTTTCCTTTATCCCACCCCCTTCCTAATTCCCCTCATAACAGCACTATTTGCTGGCCATGGGCACCTCCAGAGCTCTGGAGTCTGAGACAGAGGATGGAAAGTTTGTGACCATGTAGCAGTTTAACCAGCTCATGTCTCAAAAATAAATAATAAAAATAGGTTAGAGATGTAGCTTGGCACAAAGCCCTGGGCTTGATTGTACTGTAAAAGGAAAAAGAAAGCCACGACTCGGTGTACTTTATTTAGGATTCTAATAAATGTCTGATGAGCTTTTTTTCTCATTTCCAGATTTAGTCACCCTGAGAGATGCACACATCTGCTGCGTCTTTATATGAGCCTGGGGATGTGCAGTACACTCAAACACACTTCTGAGTGTGTCTGGCTCAGCGATGGGGGCGTGACTTTGGGGACTATATCTGGGCTCTGGCCCCTTCCTCCCCTGCTCTTTGCCCCCTGGAAGCTGAGATGAACGGCCTTCCTCTGCGACTCCTCCTGCCATGATGTTTCTGCTCTGGAGCCAATGGACCAGGCTGAATCCCTGAAACTGTGAGACAAAATAAATCTTGGATCCTTTAAGTTTCCCAACAATTAGAAAGCTGAACGATGGAGCCTATTTTCTCTTCTTTTCCTTTTTGTGTTTTGCAGTGAGAACTCAGAGCCTACCATTGCGTTTTTCCCCCAGCCCAGAATTTTGTTTTCATACACTGCAAACTGAGGGCCATCACATACTTCCTTGGTAGTATTATGTAAGTTGAATGACTTTTTATATGGATGCATGGGACAGATACAAAGGTGAGGAGGTTCCTGCTATTCGCTCTGTCCCTGAGACCCATGTTCTTGATAATCTGTGAGGATGATAGGATGGAGATAACCATGTTAAACTTCGGTGTGTCGCTACTATCTTCACAGTGCTATGCAAAAATCAGTCTGGCATAGTCAAGTTTTGAGCATGCTCTGTTGCTGGGATCCTGGTGGAAACTTCGGAGAAGAGAAAAGAAAGGTCAAATGGAGAAAAGTCAAAATCAAACAAAGTTATGTCTTTTGGGGGATGCAGTTCCCCATCCTCGCTAAGGAGTAGAGGCCAGCCAGTGCCCACAGGCAGATGGCAGTGATCTCAGACAGCAGCTTTCAGGCATCTGCATACACGGGCTTGTGTCGAGATGACTGTCCTAGGCAAGAAGGACAGTGTAGCTGTCCTCCAAAAACCATCGAAAAAATGTAGGCCTGACTTGCCTTCCCCCGGGTCTTTTTTTCTTCTTTTTCTTTTTTTGGGGGGGAAGGGTGGGAGGAGTTAAGACAGGGTCCTGCTCGGTAGCCCAGGTTTGCCTCAAACGTGCAGCGATCCTGAGGCCTCAGCAGCTTGAGTGCTGGGATTACAGGCGTGCACCCTGTGCCTGGCCCCACTCTAGGTCTTACTCCTGTTTCCCAGTGTTCTAGGCACAAGCAGAATTTCCCCATGACTAAAAATTTTTGTGTGGTTCCTTTTCCTCTATCCCGGGGAATGGAAGGAAAAAAAATCTAACTAAAACACAAAATGAATTGCATTATAGAGTGTCTTTTAGGATTTTCTTCCCTCTCAACCTTCATTCCTCATTTCCTTTAATGCTTCTCCTTTTCATTTTTACCTTTTTTTTTTTTTTTTTTTTTTTTGAGACAGGGTCTCACTTTGTAGTTCAGGCTGGCCCTGAGCTTACTATGTAGTCCAGGCAAGCCTCGAACTCAGCAATCCTCCTGTCTCTGCCTCCCGAGTGCTGGGATTACAGGCGTGAGCCACCACACCCGGCTTCATTTTTACCTTTAATAAACTTTGAGTACTGAGCTGATCAGTGAAAATCAAGGATAAATAGAAGGCACACTTTTCTGTCCTTAATTTAGCAACAGTTGACCTAAGCAGTGGTAGAACTGCTGCGATTCGCAGAACACCAAGCCCTAGATCCATTTGCTAGCTTCAGGTCCATTTCAGCTCATTTTAGTCAGAGTCATCCTTTGAGCTTCCAGGTGTCTGATATTCCAGGTCACTTAATTTTCTGCAACATCTCACCAGTTGCGCGACAACATACCTGCATTACTCCTAGCTGCCACCAGGTGGTATCTAATGACGGCGTCCATGGTTCACACACATTATCTTCTACATAAGCATGAAGTTGTTTTCCCTATAAAACTGTAACCTGAAAACATAAATCATTTAAACACTTAGCAATTGCTAAATTTTGCATCATCATACCAACACTTGTGTCATTTGTCATTTTCCAAGGGTGTTCATAGCATTGTTTTTGATGTTTCTCGTAGCTCTTTGAGGTCGCGATAGCAGGTGTTTTTATTCGCCGGTCCTCACGGATGACAGGAAGGTGAAGCGACATGGACACAGTCACACAAGCACTACGTAGGGCTGGTCGTCTGCTTTATACCGAGCAGCTTGCTTAACACTGTGCTGCTGTAGCCAGGCAAGCAGAGAACCCCGAGTACACCTCTTTTGAACGCTGTGCTCAATCGCTACTTCCTTTTCCTCCTCGCGGCTTGTACACTGCTGTCGAAGATGTGTCTCCTGGGTGTGACAGTGACATGTTCTGTGTGTGGTGTGACTGACACCCACATAGCAGGCTCTATTTCATTCTTTTAGATAAACTGTTGGTTGCCATTGTAACCTTCAGTTTCTCTGTGCATACAATATTCTCTTTTTTAGTCTTTTTAAAATTTGTTTACTTAATGAGACTGCTTTACTTTAGATTCCTTGAACAAGGGTCTCTAAATATCATACACATTTAATACAGTATCTTCCAGGGCCTTTGCACTGAGCTATATCCCTGGCCTATTTTTAAAAAGATATTATTTTGAAGCAGAGTCTGGTTGAGCCCCCACATTACTTAGTTTAGGCTCAAATTTGTGATCCTTCTGTTTCAGCCTCCCAGACTTCTGGGGTTATAGGGCTGCATGATCGCCTCATGCCCAGCAAAGGGACAAAAAGATTTCTTCAGTTACCAGGAGACTGCATTCTCTTAGGAAGCTCAGCTGTTACCACTGCAACCTCAGCTCTTTTTCTTTTTAAAGAAAATCTGAATCCATCTTTTCCTCATGAGCAATTTAATGATGCTTTTAAAATAATCTTTAAAACAATCAAAAGGTAATTTCCTTATGACCATTACCCATGGGCTAGCTCACTGCAGGGCAGTAAGATTGTAAACATACTTAGAGAAAAGTATTCATAGCAATGATTGTTTACCTGACACCAGCCAACAGACATTCTGTCAGCCATTTAAAATTTCTTACAGCTCATTTAATCTTCACAGAGACTTTCCATCGCTGCTTCCACTTTTATTACCTGCACCTTCCAAGTAAAAGAACCGAGGCTTGAAGAGGTGACGGAGTCTGAAACCAGAGCAAGAGAGCAGAGAGTTCAGGCTGAACCTTCCAGAACAGCCTGGAGTCCGCCTTTCTCTCTGCGCTAAAGCTCAGGCTTCATAGGCATCAGCCTGATTCTCCACTCTTCCACCCAACACGCGTCTCCCTTCTGTTGGACGCCTATTTATGGGTTAGTCATCAAGGTTGTCGCTAGGAATACAGAGATTTCTGTGGCTTATTTCTGTATTTTCAGAAGTTTCCATATTGGAGAAGAGGATACGAAGTCAAATAAAATATGGTAAGTGCTATGGTAGAAGTGTATTTTAAGTGCTGTGGCTTTGCAGAGAGCTGCAGAGAGGCGGCAGAGTGCTCTGAGGCTTGAGGGAAGAAGAAGAGTCTTCCACTGGGGCGCGGGTCCTTCTTTGCAAGTTCGGGGCGCCCTGGGCTGGAGCTCTCCAGGCACCAGGCTCCCGGGATGGTCATGGGTTGGCCCGTGTTTACATCATCACTGCCCAAGGCATTGGGTTTCAAGCCCCTCTGCTCTGACGAGCTTGGATTCTGCGCTAGTTTTCCCAGTTTGGCATTCTTGTTTCATTATCCAGCTATGTCTTTTTTCTCTCACTCCTACAAGTCTTGCCAATATTCTCATCCTTTAAGACTCCATCAAATCTCACTCTTCTCTATGGCCTTCGCTGACTGTACCTCTTCAGAGTGATCTCCTTGGGGTCCCAAATCCTACAGTATCGCTCTTCTTTTTTTTGTTTTTTTTTTGTTTTTTTGCTTTTTGGAGACAGGGTCTCGCTTTGTAGTTCAGGCTGGCCCTGAGCCCACTATGGTGCCCAGGCAAGCCGCCGTGAACTCAGCAATCCTCCTGTCTCTGCCTCCCGAGTGCTGGGATGACAGGCGTGAGCCACCACGCCCAGCATTATATGTGGTAACCGGGGATCGAAC
>PVIC010004704.1:0-30477 GCA_004025085.1 Thryonomys swinderianus | reverse complement strand
AGTATCGCTCTTCTGTAGAGCAAATCTAATGAGCTAATTAGAGCGGGCATGTGATCTTCTTTCCCGCTGCAGGTTCCTTTCCATATTTGAAGGAAGCAGAGACACACTCTCAGCATCTTACCCAGCCTCCCTTTCGGTTAAAACAGGACATGTGACTGAGATTGAGCCAATCGGATGCATTTGTTACACTTGGAAGTGCAAACTTGGAACTGGGGGGGAGTGGTCTTCATTTCCAAATTTGATTCTTTAGCCTTGTCTGAGCTTCATAGATAAAAATAGCAGTTTTCGTCATGGTACAAAACAGGAAACAACTTTCAATGGCCTATCAGGCCTCTCAGGGAATGACTGCCTGCCCTTCTCCCTCCTTCGAACTTTGCCTCCTGCCGTGCTGGTAGATTCTCTCCTTGGATCTGGCTCACAGAGGGATTTGGGGTGTTATTTTTGGATGACACAGAGAATGCTGAATTTAGGGAGGGAGCAGAGCTGCTAGTTGTCCCACAGTGTGCAGAATGGTGCTGCACAACCAAGGACTACTATTTTCAAATGTCCCCCAAACACTCGGGCAGGTTAAAAAAGAAATGTTTAAAATTATCAGAGCCTGAAGCTGTAAATGATGTTCAGAATGTGTGATACATGTTATGAAATAGGAAGAAAACGTTCAAAGGGAAAGGGGCAAAGGAGAGGGAAGCAAAGAAGGGAAAGGCAAAATTTGATGATAGAACAAAGAGAAAGCTTTGGGGTTGGGCGCTGAAGGGAGGGCAGGGGACTGAGAAAAATGAGAATCAAGATATGTCATGTACAGGTACAAATTCTCAATGATGAATGTGATCATAATGTATGTATAAAACTTACCAATAAAATCAATAAAGGGAAAATAAAATTATCAGAGCATAGAACCTTACTCTGAGGCTTTGCATCTGACTCAAAATTTCCTCAATAGTCTCTCTCCTTTAGGATCAACGTAGGGAAGGCAAAGGAATGGTGGTGTTGTCACTGAAACCCAGCACCCCACACCCCACTGTGTTAGGTGGGTTCTGTGGGCTCCACAAACATTTAATTTGCTCATTATGCATTTGCTAGAGTCCTGCTGGCTAAGTATTTGCATATTGAATACATATTTTAAAATATTTTGTAAATTGCTTTTTATATCTTGCAAGAGAAGGATATTAGGTTTAAAAAAAAAAAGATCAACAGGGTGTGGTGGCTCACGTCTGAATCCCAGCAACTCGGGAGGCAGAGGCAGGAGGATTGCTGTGAGTTTGAGGCTAGCCTGGGCTACATAGTGAGCTCAGGGCCAGTCTGAAGTATGAAAACCCTGTCTCAAGAAATGATCAATCAAACAATCAATAAAAGATTATTTGTGCTATAGAGTTTTATTCATAAAGTCTCTGCCTAAACCAGTGTCTCACTGGCACTGCTAAAAGACAACCAACAACATGGGAAAAAAAATCTTTACTAGCTGTTTATCAGACAAAGGGCTATTATCTACAATATATAAAGAACTTAAACAGACCAGCCTTCCCAAGTTTAAAGACCCAATTCAAAACTGGGCATCTGAAATGAACAGACACTTCTCAGAGGCAGAAGTCAAAGCTGCTAAGAAGCATATGAAGAAATGTTCAACATCACTGGTCATTCGAGAGATGCAAATGAAAACAACACTGAGATTTCATTTCACTCCACAAAAAATGGCCACAATTACAAAATCAGCCAACAGTAAATGCTGGCGAGGCTGTGAGGGACAAAGGAACCCTTCTCCACTGTTGGTGGGATTGCAGACTTGTGCAACCATTGTGGAGATCTGTGTAGAGATTTCTCAGAAAACTAGGACTAGGGGTCCCATTTGACCTGGCTATCTCCCTGCTAGGAATATACCTAAAAGAACTTTAAAAATCACATTGGGAAGACAGATGTGCACCCTTGTTCATAGCAGCTTAGTTTGTGATAGCCCAATCTTGGAAACAACCCAAATGCTCATCAACTGGAGAGTGGATAAAGAAGATGTGGGGTTTTTTTATATAATGGAGTATTATTCTGCCACAAAGAATGACAAGATTGATTCATCTATGTGCAAATGGATACACCTGGAGGACACACTAATAAGTGAAATCAATAGATCACAGATAGGCAAATACCGGATCTTCTCTTTGATATGAGCACCTGTAGATGCAAATGAGCTCTAGAAAGTATGACAGTTTTTGTAGAATGGGAAATCTCCAAAGGAAATTTGGTGTGGGAATGTAATGAGGGGAAGGAATAAATATGATTCTGAAAGAGAATGAAAGAGCATGTATGTAGGGGGTGGGGAGGTGTGGGTGGGTGGGGATATGGGTGAAAATGAGAATTAACTTGTGTTATATACTGGTACAAATTCCCCACTGTTATATGTGATTGTGAGATGTATATAAATTGTACCAATAAAGAATTCAACTAAAAGATTATTTGAATTTCATTTCAATATAGTCCTGGTGGTAGTCTAAATTATTTGATATAAAACTAAGATATTTTTGCCAAGCATGGAGGCACAAGTCTGTAATACCCAGCACTCAGGAAGCTGAGGCGGGAAGATTATTGTGAGATCAAATTACAGAGTGAGACTGTCTCAAAAATAACAACCACAACAAGAACTCTGTTTAAAATTGTCTAAGTCTGGGCTGGAGGATTAGCTCAGTGGTTCTGGCGCCTGCCT
Organism: Thryonomys swinderianus; assembly: GCA_004025085.1. Lineage (NCBI taxonomy): Eukaryota > Metazoa > Chordata > Mammalia > Rodentia > Thryonomyidae > Thryonomys > Thryonomys swinderianus. The sequence continues at coordinate 27,788 of PVIC010004704.1, read as the reverse complement.
TGCAAGCGCAAGGTCCTGAGTTCGATCCCCGGTAACCACATACAATGCTGGGCATGGAGATTCACACCCACCAACAATCAATACCACATACCACAGTGCCGGGCGTGGTGGCTCACGCCTGTAATCCCAGCACTAGGGAAGCAGAGGCTGGAGGATTGCTGTGAGTTCCACGCTTGCCTAGGCTACATAGTGAGCTGAGAGCCAGCCTGAACTACAAAGCGAGACCCTGTCTCAAAAAAAAAAAAAATTGTCTAAGTCTAGAATCTACTCGGTTTGACACATAAAAACAAAATATCTGGGATTTTTTGAAGGAAGATTGTATTTGGCATAGAAATTAGGTCGATAGTTAAGAATTTTAAATAACAGCATAGTTTCTTCCTGGTATATACATAAACACCTTTGGATAATGGCTCTATTTATCAGCTAGAAGATATACTAGGGGAAATCTCCTCTGGCAATAGTCCAAAATTATTCACCCTGCCACCTGTTGGGTAATATTCTGAACATTTATTATTGAGGTTACTCTAATACAACAGTTTAAATCCCCCACTCAAAAAAAGCAAACTGCTCCTTTTTGTCAACCACACGAACTGCTACTGATTGAAGGTTTAAAGGCTCATTTCAGTGCTGATGAAGGGCTTTGTGACTACGAAGGATCAGTCTCCAGGGTGCTCACTTTCTCTTAAAGCTTCATTGACTGCCAAGAGCACAGAGTGACCAAGCCATGCTCTACTTCTAAGCACCCTGGGAAGGAAGAAAGTGACCGCTAAAAGGACTAAGCGTAAATTAGCTTGAGATTCGAAAGGGAAAACAAGTAGCATTACATTCTGATTTTCTTCTGCCACCAACCCTCAGATTCTGTTTGCTGAACTTCAGAGCAGAAATTCCTCTTCAGTCCCAGGATGAGGGTCGCAGCTTCCCCAGCAGCCCCGCCTTCCTCACAGGCTTCAGGCCTCCTCTTGAATGGTAACACGGTGAGGGTTCTATTTCAGGGACAATGTTTATTTATATTGCAACTGAAGTAAAATATAACTGTACGTATTTATGGGGTACGATGTGATGTTTTCATTCGTGTAACCAGTGTCCAACCATGAAGTTAATGTTTTTAGCATATCCATCCTCGGAAACTTTTCTCATTTCTTTAGGGTGAGAACATCTAAAGTCCTCTTTCCCAGCGACTTTGAAATATGAAGTGCATTGTTACTGTGCATTATGACATTAACAAGGAAACATACAACCTGGTGCTTCCTCTATTTTACCGGTGACCCTTGGCTGGTCCTCCATGTTCTTGCTGAAAACATAAGAACTTCAGAAAAAAAGACTTTTCAAAACTTTCCCATCTCCACATGCACAGCCAGCAGTGGAAGAGTTTCTGGATTGAAGAGACCCGTAGGTACTTAGAAGGGAGTTATAATTTTAAAGAAGACAATTTGAATCACTTTGAAACTGTACAAAGTAACACAATCTCATGTTTGTGACTTTGATTTTGTCAGCTCAAGAATCTTTGACAGAAGCTCCACAAGAGGGATACAGATGTTCTGGAGATTTTGATGAAGATGAAATAATGCATGCAAAAGTGAACCAGAAGTCCTGTGGGAAGGGAAAGCTTTTTAGGATATGCCATGAATGATCATAGATAAAATTAGGAAACCACTTAGTACAAGTTCACATTCAATATGGTAAATTGTATGGGAATTGTATTGGCAAGCTGTATTCTCATGTTTAACAACTAGTCTTCGCAAAAACAGAAACTGAAAAAGAAAAACTGGGCAATATTTCAGGACGTTAAGAACCGCTTTTTAAAAGAGGGGTTTTACCTCTTTGGTTTGGAGTCAGCCAAGTACAACCTAAGCAACCAAAAGAAGACTGTTATTTTTTCCCCCCAGAATGCCTCCTCTGTCTTCTGGAAGCATTTGCTTGCTGTGTAGGTGAAGTGCATAAGAGCCACAGGAGGGCGTCACAGAATCCTTCAACTCGCAAGTGTCAGTTTTCGCTGGGTCTTTTCAGACAGGTCCCTCGCTTGGTCCCTTCTCACCACCGTCTACCTCACTTTCTTTTCTCAAAGGCCAACCAGGAAGTAGCCTGGTGCTGAATGTCCTCTCCTTTTCACAGCCCTCCTGGGACCCTCCTGGGACCCTCTTTCTTTTCTGGGTTTCATAACTTTGACCTCAAGGACGTTTTTCAGTCCTCAGAGCACTTGCACTTCATAAGGCTGCTGTGTGAAGACGTCTTCTGCTCTGCAAGAACTCCCATGCCTAGGCTCTGCAGTGCGGGGTTACTTCCCTTCTAGGACTGCGGCAAAGCCGAAGGACCGTCATCCAATGTCAAATCGCACCTTGACTCAAGCGTTTGTTTTTGTTTTTGTTTTTGTTTTTTAATGCAGGCTATTCTGGAGGCGCTGGAAACGAAAGGACAGCCTACCCTGCCCCACTTCCTGAACTTGAGAAACGTTCCTGACATAAAGGAAATGATAGGTGCTAAATGCTACAGATAAGGATAGGTGCGAGGTAATTCTTCCCAAGCACTTGAAATGTGGCCGGTCCTCATGGAGAGGCACTGGAAGTGTGAACAATGTACCACATTTCTAACACTTTATGGGAAAAATACAAAGCATCTCAATGTATTATTTTTGTATCTCAATATTTTTATACTGCTTAGATGGTGACGTGATATTTTTTATATAATTGCATTAAATGTTACCTGTTTCTTTTCACTTGTTTTATGCAGTTACTAGAAAATTTCAAGCTGCCTACGTAGCCTACATAGTTTCTGTTCCGTAGCTTTGCTCAGGCCGTGTAGGAGGGAGTGGGAGAATGCTTCCTGGGCGGCGGAGGGGACAGGCAGAGAGGGGCGTGGTGAGGAGGACGTGCCTCTTGTGCTGAGTCTTAGAGCGAGGAGCTTTCCATGTGTAGCCAGCGTGCAGAGGGAGCCTCAGTCACGGGCAGGGAGCAGTGCTGGGTGAAGGGCAGGGCGTGGTCTGCAGGTGATGGGTCAGCTGCTCTTATCAGAAATCAGTGCAGTGCCGGGAATGAGAAAAAGCACTTGGTCTGTGGGGTTGAACTGTGCTGGAACGTGAGGTATTAGTGGGGTTAAAGGATGACTTGCAGGATATGAAAAGGCGTTTAACCCAAGAACCACGTCTTCAGCTACTGTGCCAGAGCTGCTTCCTTTAGGTCTTGCCTGTCTTCACACGGTTGCTTATGAACAGGGCATTGTGGTGCTGGCCTGTAATCTCCACTACTCCGGAGGCTGAGGCAGGAGGATGGGGAGTTTAAGGCCAGCCTGAAAACTTAATGAGACTCTGTCATAAGACAAAAAAAGAAAAGACGGAGGAGGAAAAGTAGAAGGACAAGCAGAAGATTCAGCAATAGAAAGGGAAAAAAGATATATGTTGATTTTCACTGTCTTTATTTCATAACCAACCATCATATTTTATAACTCTTTTCTGTGTTCAGAGGAAAAAGCTTAGAAATCAAAAAGGACCACACTTTTTTGTCTTTGCTTTTCCTGTGGAAAGCCTTGGACATTGGGAACCTCAGGAAAATCTCTCATCTCTTGCTTATGTCTGTTTATATCAGCATTATGGAACACTCTGGAAATGCAAGCAAATTCGAACTGAAGATGATGGAGTTGCAATTTCCTTGGTGATTTGGCACAAGCTTGGCATATCCCCAAGTTCCCATTAAAGCTGTCTGGCTTTACAGAAGGGCTTTATGACATCTGATACCTTACTGCACTATTCCAAGAAACTAATATTAGATCAGTGTGTAATAGGTTACCGGGAGGGTAACTGACTGGAGAGATAATTGTCATTTCACACAGAAGCCAGCTTCTCTTAGACAGTGGCACGAGAGAGTGGCCTCGCAGTCACAAGGGGCCCAGATATGCCGGGTCCAGCAAATGTGTTCTTTCTTCTGTTCAGAGGTCCCAGTGATAAGAGTTTTAAGGGAAACTCTAGAGTAGTAAACACAAAGCGCGCCTATGGTTATTGATTCAAGCACAAACTAAACAGACCTCTGGCTTTTAATTCAGTTCCTCATACATTTCAAATCTCTTTTTCCTAATGATCTGTTACAAAAACCAGAAAAGATATCTACTGAGATCCCTCATTTACCTCAATGTCTTGCTTCATAACTGTTTTTTTGTTATAATATCTAACATTACCAAGCATTTATTGCCATGCTAAGTATTCTTTCTTTTAACTCTCACTTTATTGCCATGGCTTAGCTATGATTACCCCTGATTTCAATTACCTATTGATAAAAAAAAGAAATGATCAGAAAGTTTATGGCAACATTAATCACTTATCTCCTGTGATTTTTTTTTTTTTTTTTTTTAGGGTCAGGAACTCAGAGAGAACACAGAATTATCGGACCCATCATGAGCTCTGGAGTCCTAGTTGGGGGACTTGAAGAATGAACCCAGAATAATCTCAATAGACTCATTCATTCCGATGTCTCTGTGGCCTCGGGTGGCCACCAACACAGGCCATCTTCATGGTGTGGCTTCTCAGGCAAGTGAAGAAGAGACAGCACATGCCAGGGCCAGGCAGAGACCTGTTACTTTTTATAATTTAGCTGGAATCGCGTCACTTCTCCCACATTCTTTTAGTTGAAGGAGTTTCAAAGTTGAGCCTGGATTCAGGGAGAAGGATTATAGACCTCCTCTTTTTTCTTTCCTCTTCCTCCTGAGATGGGATCTCCCTGTGTTGTTCAAGCTGGAGTCCAACTCCTAGGTTCAAGGGATCCTCTCACATCAGCCTCCCAAGTAGCGGGGGGACAGACTGTGTCTCATTCTTCCAATAGCCGTGCTGTGTGAATACTGCTGTGTATGCTTTCTAAAATCCTCCTGTTTTTTTATATGAGGAGACTAAAACAGTCATGCAGTTTGTAAGAGATGACACTGAGTGTTTCTACCTAAGCATTCACACTGCTTCTTCTGGTTTGGATCTTAAAGGTCCTCCCAAATACCATGTGCTAAAGGCTTGGTTGTCAGCCTGTGGTGTTATTTGGAGGCAGTGGAACCTTTCAAATGTAGGACCTGTTGAAAGGAGGTGAGGTCACAGAGGGTATGCCTGTCAAGGGGATATTGGGAGACCTCTCTTCTCTCCCCCATGGAAATTGAAACCAAACTCAGGGTCTTTGCATTAAGCTGCCTTCATAGCCCTTTTTCCTTTTTCCTTTTTTTTTTTTGAGACAGGGTCTTGCTCTGTAGTTCAGCCTGGCCCTGAGCTCACTATGTAGCCCAGGCAAGCCTCGAACTCAGCAATCCTCCTGCCTCTGCTTCCCAAGTGCTGGGATTACAGGCATGAGCCACCACACCCAGCGTTGTTGTCTATTGTACTGATTACCGGTGGGCGTGAGTCGCCATGCCCAGTATTGTTGTATGTGGTTACCAGGGATTGAACCAGAGACCTTGCACTTGCTAGGCAGGTGCTGGAACCACTGAGCTAAATCTCCGGCCCTCTTTTTCCCTTTTTTACATTTTATTTTCAGACAAGTTTTCACTAAATCACTAAGTTCCCCAGGGTGGGCTCAAAACTGTAATATTCCTGCTTCCACCTCCCCGAGGGCTGAAATTATAGGCCCAAACCATCACATGGAGCTTTTTCCTTCCTCTGTGTCCCGTGAGGTGAGCAGGCAGCTTTGTTTGGTTGCCTGCTCCCTACCATGCTGTCCTACTGCATCACAGGTTCATAAACAACCAAACCAACTGACTGTAGGCAGGAACCTCTGACGCTGTGAGCCCAAATACATTTCTCCTCTTGCTTAGTTAATGATCTCAGGCTGGGAATATAGCTCAATGATAGGGCACTTGCCTGGCACGCACAAGGCCCTGGTTTCCATTCCTAGCAAAGCACTGCAGAAATAAAAATTTAAAAATATAATTTAATTATCTCAGGTATTTAGGCACAGGGACAGAAAGCTAATACATTCCTGAATTTTTTTACACTGTTCTTATCAATTCTCTCCTACCTTAAACTATGAGATGATGTTTTCCTAAGAAATCCAATAAGCTAAAGCTTTAGTAACCATTCACGATGTACACAAATCCACACTAGATTGAGAGATGACAGAAGTGAACTGGAAGGATCCAATGGTTTAATGGAGAAGGCAACAAGCTCGGTGGAAAGGTTCTTAGGACCTCTGCTGACATGAATCAGGAAATAACTGTTTCTAATTCTGACCCAGAAAGAATGCCAGCAGGTGACTTTTGAGATTTAACTTGGCTTACATATACAATTTGGATAGAAAAGGAAGAGGGGGAAAGGAATCCTAAACAGGAGGAACTCCTACAAGGAGGGAAAGGGAGGAGGTCTGTTGAAAAGCAGTATGGAGAAGGAAGCTTTCATTATCAAGTAATAGATGGAAACAGAAGGTTTGGGTGATTGTCTTCAAAAATGGATGAAGAAAAGAGATGGGAAGCCAATTGTGAGGGCTCTGCAGGCCTTGCGAGGGTTTGAAGATTCGGAGAGTCATGCAGCAGAGATGAAGAATTACATCATAGGAACCAGACACCAGGCAGCTCATGCGACTCCTCAGACAGATGCGTGTTCTGGGTCCAAGTCCTCTCTTGCCAAGATTGTTGGGGCAGCCAAGGGAAAGACCTAATCACTGGCAGAAATCCACAGAAACCTCATTTTTACCACCAGGGTTCTATTTTGTTTCCTTGACTTGGATTTTTACAGTTTTGTCCTTCTGGCGGCTCTCCTGTTACATAGTTATTTTCCGGTAGGGCAGGGAAAGAAAGAAGGCTGAGATGGGTGTTTAAATTCTCAGCCAGAGCCAGATGCTTCCTCTCAGCAGTCATTTGTAGAGAGGGCAAAGGTTTATCAGGAGAAAGAATGTGTGTGGGAGGAGAACAAGGTCTGAAGGTGGCCTGGAGGAAGGAGCAAAGGGGGAGGTTATTTCATGATAATAACATTACCCCAAAGCTCTTAATAGCACTTGTCTGCTTGTCTGTCTATCCACCCATCCACTTATCCATCCATCCATCCTCCTATCCATGCATCCATCTATCTATCTATCTATCTATCTATCTATCTATCTATCTATCTATCTATCTATCTATCTACCTATATATCATTTGTCTATCTCTATCCATCTACTTATCTAAGGTGCTGGAGAGGGAACCCAGGGTTTGTGCGTACTAGGCAAGTGATCTACCACTGAACAATTATCTCCAGCCCCTGATCTTTTTTCTAAGCTTTGAAACAAATTCCTATTATTTAATGTCTATGCAAATGGGTTACAAATTATAGCCCAGCCCAGGTAATTTAGCAACTTAGATCTTGTCTTACGTTGGTAAAATATTTTTTAAAAAGAGGGCTGGGGATGTAACTCAGTGCAAAGGACTTGGGTTCAATCTCTAAGAGAGAAAAAGATAGAGGGAGACCAAAACAGAGAAAGAGGCCTAAACATGAAGTTTTTCTAAGGATACATAGTGAGAAGGGTCCTTTGTTGTGGAGATTCACGAAGACAGAGAATAGGCTGGAGACTGGACAACACCTGTGATGGCCATATGATCCCTTTACCTTGCCCAACCCTAGAAAGCCTGTGCAGATGACTCCATTGTGCTGCCCAACAAGTGAGGGAGAGGGGAGCTCAGGTCTCCTGATAACATAGAGCAGGTTTTTTGCCTCCATGAAAACTTCTTCTTTCAAATTGACTAGTTTATAAATTGTCTCATTCCACATGGACAACCTTAGTTCCCCTCGGGTGACCAATACCCCTTGTATGCATTTGACAATATAGTGATTGATGACCACTGAACCACAGCAGTATCAAAAGCAGAGAGAGGAGTATCACGCACATCAAGCAAATTGCTCACCCAGCCAGGGCAGTAAACTCCTTGATTCTGTGCTCTAAGCACAGCTGGCAGAAGGACAGCTATGGCTTCCACATGTCAGGTAGGCCCAGGGATCAGGTGGAGGACCACTTAAACCATTGGCCAACATTTCCCAAGTTTATGAAGTCCCTCAAGTGTACACACTTGGTTTTTCAGAAATAGGTGAAAATCGAACTAGCCCTAGAGTTCCAGAGACTTACTGAGTGATCTAAACAGAGAAGACCTTCCATGTCACCCTGCAGCACGTCTGCTGATTTTAGATATATCCTATTTTATGATGGCACAATGTACAGTGCAGTGTATTTGTGCATAGGGGTGTTATTGTCCAAAGTTTCTCGAAATGGCCAATGTTATAGTCTTGCAGAGTTGTTTTATAATTATTGTTGTTCAAAGAACTGACATGAGAAGAACCTCACTTGACCTCCCTGGCCCCTGGATGTTGGGGAAACTAAGGGAATTCCTCAGTGTGTTTCCTTGGTCTCAGCCATAGAAGAAAATCCTTCTAGGCCTAGGATCTGGGAGTCCATTAGCATAAATTATGCATCAGTACTCAGGCTGTGCCTTTTCTGCGTCCTGTTTTAGCACTGAGCTGCCCATCTTCCTTGAAGCATTTGCTAGCATTTTCTTGTGCTTAAAACTGTCCTAAAGTCAGCAGGAGAAAGAGCAGTGGAACAAATGCTGTGAGGAATTTGCCAAATGCTTGCTTTAGCCTTCACTTGGGCCGGTTCTGGCCATACCTGAGATTGAGAGTGAAATCTCCAACTGTAAAAACTGGCAACTATGGGTTAATTGTGCAACTGTGCATGTTGAGGAAGATATTTTGTAACTGTGGTCACTACTGTACTGTAAACTCAGTAGAACATGGCTATCTCAGAAAGCCCTGCCAGGGCTGGGGATTTAGCTCAGTGGTTCTGTTGTCTACCTGGTAAGGACAAGGACCTGAGTTTGATCGCTGGTAACCATATACCACAATGCTGGGTGTGGTGACTCAGGCCTGTAATCCCAGCCCTTGGGAGGCAGAGGCAAGAGGATTGCTGTGAGTCTGAGGCTTGCCTGGAGTACATGGTGAGTTCAGGGCCAGCCTGAACTAGAAAGTGAGATCCTGTCTCAAAATAAAAAGAAAGAAAGAAAGAAAACCCTGCCAAACCTCTTGCTTCAGCTTCATTGCCCCTTTTGCTTATGTAATTATATTTAGATTGATGACTGTTTCTCCAGAGACAACAGTGGCTGAAATATAAAGGTATAAAAATGAGTATAAACTTCTGTTATGGTTTTAAAACGAGTTTCATCCCTTGAAGCTGCCAGCAATAGGGTTGATTTTGGTCCTTTCCCATTGCAGTCAGTGTCTGTCCAAAGACCCTCCAGTGGTCATGCTTCAAGATGAGACTGTCAGTGTGAAGGTGTGTGTGTGTGTGTGATTTTGGGTCCACACACAGTTATTCTGATTAAATATCTGTGGCTGTACTCCTTACACACTTGGTAACCAGCCATTTTCTTTGCTCAAGTTCCATAATAAGTCTTCTTTTTGACTGTTATAAAAGTAAGTTTGATATTAAAAAGTATCTTCATTCATTCAACAATGATTTATTGGCTATCATCATGTACCCAGTGCTGCCCAAACCATGGGGTAGAAGAGGGACCAGGGTGGCCGGGGACCTGCCTGACCAGTACCCTTCTGCCCCTGGTAGGAGAAGGAAACAAATAAATGAGCAAACCCACCACAAGATTTCAGATGCTACGTGAAGACAAGAAAATAGGGTGACTTGATAGAGTAGTCAAATAGCAACCTGAGACCACAAGGTCGGGGCTGCCTCCCAGAGGAAGTGATTTTTGAACCAGAACGCGGGTCCAATATTTAGAGTCATCTGGAGATGGTTGATTCAAGAAGGGTTCCAGAAGAAACAAGTTTGTATAACAGTCATTATTTCTAGATAAACCATCTCATACATGGTCCATTTGCAGTACATTCAGCTCATAGACTCTAAGGATAGTTGGGTTTTACTTCTATGAAAAGGACTGGCTGCTCACTGGTGTGTGGGGAGTGTCATGGTTGGCTGAGTGCTCCTGTGGCTGAAGCTTAGATAAAATGGCCGGGAGTTAATTACAGTTCTGATCCTTCTTTCATTTTTGTATGTTTGCTTGATTTCCAGAGTTGGTGATCTGACTAAACCCAGAGCATCAGACACATGAGTGCTGTACCACTGAACTATATCTCAAGGTCCTTTCCTTTATTTTAGTTCCCATCATGTTGGCCAGTTTCTTTTACTATACAGAATACCTGGGATAACTTATAGGGACAACAGATTTTGGCTCACAAGTTTGGAGCTTTTATTCCATGGTTGGCCCCATTGCTTTGGGCCTTTGAGAGCCCATCATGCCCAGAGCCCTTGGTGGAGCAAAACCATGCATGTCGTGCCTGGGAAGTGAAAGAGAGGAGAAGAGGATAGGCTGTGATCTGGTCTTCTGCAGGGCAGCCTCACAAGAACTCCCACCAACCCCTGCCTCCTACAAGAGCCCCCACCTCTTTCAGTGCCAAGCTGGGGATCAAACCATTAACTCACTGGCCTTCGGGGACTATTGTACATCAGAACAGTAGCAGCTATATTTTTTTCTTGGGGGTTCTTCTATTTGAGGTATGATGGAAGTGCCTTTGTAAATTACCAGTGAAAACTGGACTTACTGCTTCCTAAGGCAACTTTCTCTGTGGCCACTGCTCTGTAAGACAATAAATATGAGAAACACTTTCAGAGTAGTTGGTGACTCAGTACCAAGGAGTGGCCAACTGCTATTTAAAGATATAGGGCATTTCCAAGCTTCCCATAAGGGAATAATTAAAACACTGCAGGTAACAAAGAATTAATTTTCAGGGATATTAAACACTCTTAATTAGCACACTTGAGTTTTGTTTCCCCACAGGGAAAATATTTTTTTTATGGGTACATGCCATGTCAAAGCTTCTAAAATTCTTCCTAAACTTAGAACTGAAGTCACTTTTACAATGCAAAGATAGACTATAAAGATATTTTAATCCAAAGCATTCATAAGTATTTAAGAAACTCCAGGGCCTTTAGACTTTGTTAATAATCTTGTAGCAGTCACTTGGGAGATCTTCTAAAAAATGTATAGCTAGTGAGTCCAGGGTGCCTAAATCTTCTAACAACCTACATCTGTGCACATTTCTGAGTTCTTATTTTTTATAAGTACTGATTATGCTGTATTTTAATTGCATTTTAAAGTTTAAGTGAATTTAGAGATCATAAAAATTCAAGACGAACAAAAACATCGAATCCTAGACACATCTACCAAGTGAAGTTGATCACTTATAATATGCAACTGAGGCAGGAGGAGGAATTATGGTTTATTGGCCTCAGTTTCAAAGAAAGAAATCAACTAATTCTTTAGGACATTTGCAACGTGGCTCTCTTACCTCAGCAACAGTGCTACACTGCACTTAATGAAAGTGGGTTGAACTGTTTGGTTATGTGTCAATTTGTACATTCTTTCAATTTTAAGGGAAAGCCTTTAAAACCTATTAGTACTTTCTAAATGTGGGCATGTAGAGACTAATATATATATATTAATGATTGCAGGTAATGATTATGTTAGAATTGCATATAAATACTTGCCTTCCATGAACTTGTGAAGGCCAAATTATGAAAAAATTATTGCAAGAGAAAGTTAGTTTTGAGATTCTACTCTCTTGGTTGAATCCACATGTGACAATGAACTTGAACTCCAACTGATAAGGCAAAGTCACTTGATCTAACATCAGTTCTCAGATATTATGGAGTGATTTCTGATGTTCAATTTTCCACTATTAAATATAGCACAAAATTGTGTTCAGTCCTCAAGAGGGGAGCTGGAAACATACAGAATAATATTCAAAGTGCCAGGGAATCAACCCTGCCCTTTGATGTTTTTTTCAGTGGTACCTTGCAGGCAGCTAGCAATGGTACAGGACTTGGTATGGTGCAAAGGATGATTTACTCCTTCAGATTTAAATTTTTTAAACTCTTTTTGAGTATTAGTCTGTCTGACCTTAATCACTTTCTGCTTTTTCCTTTCTGTATCCATTTTTTTCTTCACCTCCTTTTCCCTCTAGCCTATGTTTAGGACCGATGAGGTCTTTGGTATTAATGTATTGCCTATGTTACCAGAGGTCCTGAGTAGTGGCGTAACAGGGCCAGGGTGCACATGCAAGAAGGATGTTGGTGCTGCTGGAGATCTAGGCTTGCAAACAAGCCTGCTGACTGGGGACAGCAGGCCAATAAAAGTTCTGGAAGGCCAGGATGAGTAAGTAATATGAATGCATAAGCAGTAAGGGGTCCAGAGACAGGTACCTGGAAGGCAGGGTGACATCTTAAATTAGCCTGAGCCAATGATAGCATTACGTACTTTCTGTTGGATCTTGAGCTCCAAAACAGCAAACATTCTTTCTTTTGCCTTGGCATCAGGCTTTGCAAATATTTGTTGAATGGATAAATTCTGAGACCAAAGTTCACTCATCCTAGAGTAATGGAATGGAGTCTAGGAATTGCAGGTGGAAGTGTAACTCCTCCTTTACCTCTTCTGTATTTTCTTTTTCTTTTTTCAATACTAGCAAAATAACTGAAATTACTTTTTTTTTTTTTTTGAGACGGGGTCTCACTTTGTAGCTCAGGCTGGCCCTGAGCTCACTATGTAACCCAGGTAAGCCTCAAACTCAGCAGTCTTCCTGCCTCTGCCTCCCGAGTGGTGAGATTACAGGCATGAGCCACCATGCCCAGCACTGTATGTTACTGGAGATTGAGCCCTGGCTCTTTTGCAATGCATTTTCCTTTCTTTCTTTCTTTCTTTTTTTTCCTCCTCCTTTAAAAAAAACATTTTATACGCACAGGGGCTCAAGTGGTACCGCACCAATCTTGGATGCACAAGGGGCCCGAGTTCGAATCCTGGTACCACAAAACAAAAAACAACAACAACAACAAAAAACTTTGGCACAGTCTTGCTAAACACTCCACACTGGGCTTGAATCTGAGATTCCTTTGCCTCAGTCTTCCAGAATTCTGCAGTTATAGGCTTGTGCTACCATGTCCAGCATTATGTTTAAGATGTTTATGGGAACACATACCATAAGGAATCACATGGAAGGCACACAGGCTTCTCACACCTTCTCTCATCCTGTCCTCTGTCCCCTCCTCACCTTGTCCTCGTGGGCCTTGACTTCCAGGGTGACTGGGAAGCAGATCACCTCAGCAGGGTCTGTGTCTTCCCCTCCTGCAGTAAGGACATCTTTGCCATGCGGTAACAATACATTATAATAATAGTAACAACAAAAATAACAACTGTCTGCATCTAAATGTCAGACACATTTTGCCGTCTCATTAAATCTTACTTTAATATCTTGTAGTAGGAAGTATTGCTCCCTTTGTGCATGTAAAATCTTAAGGTTTCAAGAGGTTGAACCTTCAAGAGGTAATTTTTCTATGAAAAAATAGGTCATTACTGCCAAAGCTGCACAAATATATTTATTATATGTGTAAAATTGAACTCCAAGTGTAGTGTTCTTAGCATGTGCTGTATATGAAATGCCTCATAGACATATCCCTTGCCATTCTGTTTATTTCTCTTGATAAATTCTATTTAAAAAAATAAAAAGGTAGTTCTTTGAAAAAAAAACATGGCCTCCTAAATGAAAAGAATTTTTTATGGACAAAGAAGTAACTAGAAACTATATACACTGGCCAAGAGATATTTGACTTGCTTATATGATAGTTTTTTTTGTTTTCTTCTTTTTCCTCTCTGAGTGCTGGATTGAGCCCTAGGCCTCCCTTATGCTAGACTAATGCACTATCACTGAGCTATATTCTTAGTCCTTTTTAGATTGAAACAGGGTCTTGTCAAGTTGCCCAGGTTGTCCTTGAACTTGTGATCCTTCTGATTAGTTGAGATTCTAGGCATGAGCCCCTCTACTTGACATGACTATAGTATTTCCAGGGAAGAAATAAAAGAGGAAAAGAATTTGAATGCCTGTATAACCTTTACTTCACCCTATTTTATTTCCCCTGGCTTATTCTGCCTCATTTTTTTTAAACCTTTCTGACTCCTTAAAGTCATTTCAGTTAGAAATCCCTACACTTTTAGTACATGGCACATTCTTGGCATTGGTAGATTTGACATTTGTGGTTGTAATTCTTCTCAAGTAACTCAGTACGTCTGAAACTCACAGTAACTTCTAAAATTGCTGTGGAATGAGTCTGAACTGCCTCCCTTCTAAAACTACCATTTAGGGTGGAGTGCTCTAGCTAATGAATGGATCTAGATAACCAACCACCTCATTTCCACATTCAATCTGGCCTTCCTGTTCTCTGCTTGTTTTGACATTTTTGTTTTGTTTTGTTTTGTTTTGAGACAGGGTCTCACTTTGTAGTTCAACCTGGTCCTGACTTCACTATGTAGCCCAAGTAAGCCTTGAACTCAGTAATCGTCCTGCCTCTGCCTCCTGAATGCTGGGATTACAGATGTGAGCTACCATGCCCAGCACTGTGGTATGTGGTACTGATTGCTGGTGGGTGTGAGTTAGCAGGCCCAGTACTGTTATATGTGGTTACAGGGAATCAAACCAGGGACCTTGTGCTTGCGAGGCAGGCTCTAGAACCACCAAGCTAAATCTCTGGCCTTTGACATTTTTTTAAATGCAGGAAACTATAGGGCCCAGTGTCATTTATGCTGTGATTTAAACTTCCAGAGTTTCCATTTTTTCTGTAATCTACAGAGATGACTGATGATTTTTATGATGCCTAGCTGCCCAATTTTCTTCAGGGCTATTGGGCCACTCTTTTTACCTCTAATTTGAAAGACACATGGAAATCTCCATAGGCAAGTGGTTGATCATTCTGCAGGCAAGTTATTTTTTTGTCTTCATGGTCATAACAGACGCACAGTACCCATGGGTGACACAGAACGTCACTCAGATATTCCTGAGCCCTTTATACAGAAGTGCTTAGTGAAGTACACCGTGCTGTATAGTGTAAGGTGATGTATGACTAGGCATGAATCTTACCCTTGAATGCAAGATCCAGGTAAGCAACATAAAAATATTGTATTCATTTTGTTTTAGTTTATATTTTATTTTATATTTTTGAGACAGGGTCTTGCTTTGTAGTTCAGGCTGGCCCTGAGCTCACTATGTAGCCCAGACAAGCCTTGAACTCAGCAATCTTCCTGCCTCTGCTTCCCAAGTGCTGGGGTTATAGGCATGAGCCACCCTGCCTGGCACTGTGATATGTGGTACTGATTGCAAGTGGGCACCACTGAGCTAAATGTCTAACCCCTGTCTTCATTTTATATAGGTAAACATGACTGAGATTTTGCTAGACTTCTTTGATCCTATTTTTATTAAAGGTTTTGTAGTAGTCATAAGTACACCAACATGTAATGATCAATTCATTAAGTAACAAATTCCGTCACTGGAAACGTTTGTCATAGTTTGGGTGTCCATCAATTATTGTACTCATTGGCACATTAGGTTCCTTCTAGCCCTGAAATCCTATATTTCTGTATAAAGTCACTAATTTTGAGCAATAATTTAGGTTATTTACTTTTAACTACATTACCTGGATGATCAGTTGAGGTTTTGTTTCTCTGCTTTGCACAGTGAAATATTTGGACTTTCTTGCTAATAAATCAGATGTCTTTCTTGCTAAATTCTGGTCACATATACAAGCATATAAGAAATGCCATGTTGGGCCGGAGGTTTAGCTCAGTGGTTCCGGTGCCTGCCTCGCAAGCGCAAAGTCCTGAGTTCCATCCTAGTAACCACATACAATGCTGGGTGTGGTGACTCAGGCCCACCAGCAATCAATACCACATACCACAATGCCGGCCGTGGTGGCTCATGCCTGTAATCCCAGCACTTGGGAGGCGGAGACAGGAGGATTGCTGAGTTCGAGGCTTGCCTGGGCTACATAGTGAGCTCAGGGCCAGCCTGAACTACGAAGCGAGACCCTGTATCAAAAAAAAAAAAAAAAAAAGAAATGCCATGTTGGAGGATTATATTTAGTAGGTGGATTGGAAGTTGTACCACATAACTAAGGTGATTAATCCCTAACTGGGTAGCCCAAGTCAAACAATCTGTTTTTTTTTTTTTTCTCATTTTTCTTGGTAGTTTGGCAACATGAGGGTGTGCTTAAATTTTTAATGGAGTTTGAAGCAATACTGGTAGGTTAATATTCAAGGAGAAATTTAACATTTAAATGGATTTTGATTATCAGTGATACAATAGAAAATGCAGCCAGTGACTTGGCTTTGCGAGGGATACCAGAATAATTGATGATTGTCTCTGTCAGAAAAGGTTTTTTTTTTTTTCTTTTTCTTTTTTCTTTTAGAGGTAGAAACTGTCAGGGAAGAGGAGGGAGGAGAAAGATCTTTAGTAGCTGACTGACATGGTTCTCAGACTGAACAGGGAGGGAGGGAACAAGTCCTTCCTGGAGAGTTTCCAGCACATAATGGGATTCAAAGTTTCTGTGTGGGTTTTGTACCATAGCTCAGTCAGATCCCAATGCTGTGAGTTAAATTCTCTTCCTATTTTCTTCCGATGGCTGGAGAGGCCGAGTTCTCCTCAGGGGAGCGTGCAGGAGATCTGCATGCTGGGATGAAGCCCCACTGCCCGGATCCCCTGTGCCAAGACTGTATCAATAAAAACACAAGAGGCTGCTAGTGGAGCAGCAAAAAATGGGTGCAGATTTAACATGTTTTTGGTAACCACAGCGAAAAGATTGTATATCCTGAGGAATGAGTGCAGAAATAAAATTTTGCAGTATTTCCTTATTTTTCTTGGTGAAAATCAGGCTCCTTTAAAATTAATGGATTCTTTAAGTCAAATACATATGCTTAGCACTTCCCTAAGTTTCAAGCAATAAACAAGTTTGTTTGAATATATATTATTTAAAACCCCATTAGTTGAGTGTGTTGTGTACCAAGCACAGTATTATAAAATTGCTCCTGTGCTATAATCATAGATAAAGTTTGCGTTAAACAATAGGAGTGTTCTTTTGCTTCACACTTAGGCCATTTGTAATCTAGTGTATTACTAATGTCTGATTAGTGGCCTTATTAACTCTACTTTTTACCCACACCTTTCCAAATCATAGTAATTCTTCATCGCCTGATTCTATTTCTGCTTCTTCTTTTCCTTGACCTCTTCAAAACAGAATGTCTCCTTCCTCCTTTGAGTGGGAAACCCTTGTTATCTGAATACCCGGGAACTCATCCAATGTCTAGGGCCATCTTGAGTGCTGCTGGCTTATACTGCTCTCTGGCTTTTCATGTGAGCTCAACCTGTTCCACAAATTGATTTTGGTTTCTTTTTGTAGAACAAGTACAATTTTGTGTTAGGCAACTTGTAGTAGAAAAATCATCAAAACTTCTCTCTGTCCTCCTGGATCCAAGTGATGATTCCCTATAGGGTGAACTCAAATGTATGTGGGAGAACTAAAATGTGGGTGTGAACAGATATAAAGCTTAGCTTTGTTGATAGTTTCCAGATGGAAAAGAGGGCGTGTTCTCATTTGCCACTTCACATTCAGGGCCCGAATCAGGCTCTTCTAATGTCCAGTCTGTGTGGTGGCATACTCCCCCCACTGCTGATTTTTTTTTTTTCATATTTTCTTTCTTATCTCTTCTAGGGCAACAACTTCTAGTGTTCAGTCAAAAAGACTTCTACACAGGTAGAAAGTAACTTCCTTGGAAGGTGTGCTGTGCAGTGTCCTTCCTGTGATGGACGTTCCTAAGGTCTCAGCTGAGGTCAGCAGAATGTTGAAGACACAGACCCTTGAGCAGTGTCTTACAGAGTGGGAATCTTTTGCCTTAAAATAACAGCAACCCAACCCAAAAGGGGAATTAAACACGAAGGCAGGCAGGTGTATGGAACCTAAACATGGAAAGGCAGTCAGCCCCTGGGTATCATGGGGAACCTGGAGCTCAAACGTCAAGAGGACTCTGTCTCTGACTTTCACTAAAGTCTGTGGATCCGTTTTACTCACTCTCGAGGCAGACTGGCCTCTGCTTTTTCCACCTGTACCGTGAAGTACAGGGGCTAAAGTGTGAAATGTTTGAAATCCTTGAGTCCATCCATAGAAAGATGCCGGATCTGACCAATACAAAGCAAGACTTTAATTGCTATTTTGGGCAAATCCTAAAGGTCACATTAGGGAAGAGAGTTTACTCTATTGGGTTTCAGGGGTAACTGTTAGGATGAAAGATGACAGGATGGGACCCCTGATGGAGGCCTGCTAGAGTGATAAAAAATTAGATATTCGCTGTATCATAAGCAGAGAGGTAAACAGTTTACAAGCCTTTCCTCATATCTTATTTCCTGTGAGTTTCATGACAAGTGCCAGGGGCAAGACTACTGTTACATACTTACATAGGATGGCATTAATATGCTGTTCCAAATGTAGTGACTTGTGCAAGAATTCCAGAAACATGCTAACATCTCCCTCCATAGCCCAGTGAGGTCCGTCTTTCACAGTGTTCTTGAAATCCCCGTCTCAGACTTGGGTGAGTGGCAGAGCCGCAGCACTGTCCTCTGCTTTACTACTTTAGCTTCTCTAGAAAAAAAGCCCCAGGGAAGCACAGTTTCAGAGAAAAAGGAATCAGGGACAGTACAGTGAGATAGAGAGAGAGAGGGAGAGGAAACAGGGGGGCAAGAGTAGCTGAGATTGTCACAACTTTGAAATAAGCCAGTTGACACCACTGCGTGTTTTTGGAGAGGTTTCTGCGTTCCAGGTCCAGGGAGGGAAAGGAGTAAAAATATATCCACAGATTCCCACTGGAATCAAAGTTGAAGTCAAAAGTCATCAGGAACAGTAAGCAACTGACCCTATGGTCTAGAGAGCCACTGGTGACATCTGTTCCTTAAAGATGAGTCACTTCCATGACACCCCCACTCCCACCCCTGAGCAGATCGAGTCCTGATGTCCACACTCTTCTTCATACGAGTCTAACATGGACATATATATACACACAGAACACAATTACTCAGGCTTTTTCTCTCCTGGAGAAGTTCTCTGAAGTTGAAATAACTTTTATCTATTTTTTAATCAATAGTTTATTGGGTACCTACTGTGTGCCAGGCACTTTTTAAGGGCTGAAGACAGAAGGGAAGTTAAAACAGACACACCATGTTAACTTTTTCAAGCTAACCTTTACGTGTGTGTGGCGGGGGAGGAAAGCAGTAAGTAAAGCATGTATTGTGCTGATGGTGAAGAACGCTTTGAGGAGTGAGGGCTGTAGATCACGGAGGACGCAAAGAAGAGCTCACTGGGACAGTAAAGAAAAAGCAGACATGAACGGCGGGGGGAGGAGTTCCAAGGAGAGAGAAAAGCAAGTGCAGAAACTTTCAGGCATTGACTGGTATGTTCCAGGAAGGGCAGGGAGGCCAGGAAGGGCCGGGGGAGAGGAGCCCACGATGAGGTCAGAGAGAGTTTGGAGCCAGGTATCTCAGGATACTGCGATGACCTGGATTCAGTGGGGGGAGGGTGGAGAAGCAGGTCTTTAGCTTCTGAAGTGCCGTGACCCACATTTCAACAGGGTCACTCTGGCCGAGAACGGACTGCCGAAGGACAAGCCTGACACCAGGAGGTCGGAGGCTGTAGGGTAATTCAGGCGAGAAACGCTGGCTGCGTGGATCAGACTGTAGTAGAGGAGGTGGTGAGATGGTGCTTTTAAAATGATGTTGACAGGATTTATGATGATTAAAAAAGGAATTAGAAAAAGAAAGGGGAAAACGACAATGCTTTTGGCCTAAGCAAAGACCGCAGAAGAGAGAGGTTTTGGAGGGAGTAGGAGTTTGGCTATGAGGTGATGGCATTGTTGAGCTGTGGTGGGTTTAGGAGGCTGAAGTGCGGGGAAGAGTTCATAAGTAGAGATATAAATATGGGATATTTGTGTGTCATGGAAAGCTGTGCAGATGCTCCTGAAAGCTTAGAACTGGGTAAGATACCCAAGCAAATGAGGGCAGACAGCAATGTGCTGTGCACAGAAGACTTAGAGGTCAGGAAGGTGAGGAGTAGCCAGGAAGGAGATGGCAGAAGTGGCCATGAAACAGCAGGAGAAACAGATGAATGTGGTTTCTGGACATTATGACACGAATGTTTTATGAGGAACTGACCAGGTGGACTGAAAGCTTCTGGTGGGGGATTGAGAACTGCAGTGGACTGAATGCTCCTCTCCTCCCCAAATTCCTATGTTGAAAGCTTGGTTCCCCAAAAGGAAGGTATGTGGGGAGGTAATTAGCGTAGGAGGTTCGGGCCCTGCAGAGTGGGATGGGTGCTGTGGTGAGAAGGCGCAGGCCTGCTCCCTTGCCCTCTCTGCTCGCGGCAGCGGCAGCGGCAGAAGACAGCCATCCACAAATCAGAAGGAGAGCCCTTACTGCACACTGAATCTACCAGCACCTTGATTTTCGACTTTCTAGACTTCCAAAGTGTGGGCAATCAATGTCAGTTCTTTAATCTGCCCAGTCTAAACGGTCCGGACCTAACCAAGGCCTGACCTTTGTGTTTAGCAGTGTGGAGACCACTAGTGACCTCAAGGAGAGAAGGCAAAGGCCCAATGAAAATTCAGAAAGAACCAGAGGAGATAAATCAGAGGCCACAGATTGACCATTCTTTATAGTTTGGGGGTTAGAGGAAGGAATGAAAAGAAGGTGGTTAAGTAGAGGGAGAAGGGTAAACAAAGGCCCTGTGTGTGTGTGTGTGTGTGTGTATACTAATGTAATATGCCCGTTGTAAAGGTCCAATAGAACTTACTAACAGCACAGGGCAGAAAACAAATGACAGTGAGAAAAAGGAGCCAAGTATCCCCTGGAAAAGGTCTACAAAGACAAGGGAGTTAGTCTACATGTAGTTCCCGCGTCAGTGGAGAAATGCAGTGTGGGTAATGCTGGAGTCAGGCCTCACAGACTTAATGCCTTTAAGGCTTTATATGTATTTAAATGGCAGAAATAATGATTTTGAAAGCTATCCAGTCTCTGCCTGTCCTCATGCACTCGTCCCTTCTCTGCTTTCTGGAAGCCACACACTAAGTCAGCTTTGTCCTTTCAGATCCTTCTGCCTCCATGTTCCTGCCTTGGCTCCAGCTCAGTATAGATTGAGTCCCCCCCAAAACATGCGGTAACTCAAAGCTTTTTCCTCAGTAAGTTGTGTCCAGCATTGTGTCTGGCACCTGGAAAGCTACTAATACAATCAGCCAAAATGTGGCCCAGCAACACTTCAGAGCTTAGTAGGCAGGAGGATTAACAATGCAGTCGCTATCATTACCATCACTGCTATCACCAAATAGTAATAAAGGGCAATTAAGTGCCTAATTTCATGTAGCGTCTCATAAGTTAAAATAAAGGGCCCTGTTCCCCCGTGGAACTGCTTTCGTAGGAAGAGGTCGGAAGGTCAAAGATGGGGAAAGACAAGCAGAAGTCCCTTGCAGATTTTCAGCCCTCTCTCCAAGCGTTTGGACGAGCTTTTCTCTCCCACTTCTTGCTCCTCTGCCCTTGCGCCCCTGGCCCCTACTTCCTGTGCGGCCCCGTCTCGGTGCATCGCTGGGTCTGCAGCTCAGCGGCGGCCCCGTCCCCACCGCCTCAGGGCGCGCGGGAAGCGGGCGAGCGCGACAACTCCGGTGGGGCGCAGCCCGCTTCTGAGCATGTGCGAGCGAACTCGGGGGCTGGGGCGCTGCGTGGGCGCCCGCAGCAGGTCCCCGCCGGCGCGCGGCGGGAGCGGGGAGCCGAGAGGGACGCACGCCCACCCGGAGCCCGGCCCGCGCCCCGGCGCTCGGTGCGCCCTGCCCTCTGGTGTGGGCGAGCCGGCCGCGTGTGCCTGGCTGCCTGACGCGGGGACGAGCCAATCAGGGCGGGCGGCCCGGCCGCCATGTGACAGGCGAGGCGGCCCCTTTCCCAGCGCGGCCGGAGGGAGGGGAGAGCCCGGCTCGCCGCGAGCCTTCGAGAGCAGCGGCCGCGGAGGAAGCGGCGGCAGCGGGCGCGAGCGGCGGCGGCGGCACAGGCTCGGGCCGACCCGGCGCGCATCCCGGGAGCCGCGCACGGAGGACAGCTCGGCGGGCGCGGGAGCACGGACAGGAGTGGACAAAGCAAGATGGCAGGGATCCTCGCCTGGTTCTGGAACGAGAGGTTCTGGCTCCCGCACAATGTCACCTGGGCGGACCTGAAGAACACGGAGGAGGCCACCTTCCCGCAGGCGGAGGACCTCTACCTCGCCTTCCCCCTGGCCTTCTGCATCTTCATGGTGCGACTCATCTTCGAGAGGTAAGGAGGCCGGAGCCCCTCCCCCCGCGCGCGCACACACACACACACACACACACACATATACACACACACACTCCCGCGCACACGCACACTCGCGTGCCCCGGCGCACGCCCCCGCGCCTTCCGCGCTCGCGCTCACAACTCCAACCTTTGTGTCCGGGGAGGGGCCGAGGACCGGTCGCCCCAGAGCTTCCCGGAGCCGGAGGGCTCCGGCCGGCCCGGCCCCCTGGCGCGGAGGGCCGGCGAACAAAGGTGCGCGGCGGCCGCGGGACGCGTGGCGCCCGGCGGGCTCGGCCTCTCCATCGGCGCCGCACTCCGCGTGCCGGGCCGGGCTTCCCCGCCGGGGCTCGCCGCACCCACCTGGACGCGCCGGGAGGAAGAGCAGCCGCGCGCTCCGGCCTCTGCACCCGCGGACGGATCGCTGGGGCTGTGTCGCCCTGGAATCACCCGGGACTCCGGGGCTGCTGGCCGCTGTTTGGTTTCTCTCCTTCACTCGGGGTGTCAGGCCCGCAGTCTTGGGAGAGAGTTGACAGTAGCGCTCACGCCATTAGCAGTTTCTTTAGAAGAGGTTCGGAGAGGGTGGCTGCACAGCCCCGTGATCGTCTGAAATCGGGAGTTGCGCCTTGCGGATAACCACGAACTTATTTTGGGTGCCAGAGCACACTTAAACTAAAGAATTGTCGTATAGTTTTTGATAGAATTTCTCAGTGTGGTTACGTATCTCCATTGTATCACGAACAAACTTATGTCACTCTCATTGAGCCAGCGTTAGTCTACACTAGATTTTGCCTAACCGTGCTTTCTCCAGCCGCTTCAGTATCTAAACAAAACCGAGACAGCAATACACACTTCTGTCTTTTTCTTAACTGAAACCATCACCTTCCCCTTTTTTCTCCTCCCTCCACACTTACCGGGAGAGGCTGAATTGCTTAAGTCACGAATTTCCGCCCCGTCTTGGGGATGTAGCTCAGTAGTAGAGCGCCTGCATAGTACTTGTGAGGCCCTCAGTTTGATCCCCATCATCGAAAAATAAAACCCACCAGTGCGCACTTCCCCTCCTCCTCCCTTCTTGCCCCCAACTCGCCTTGGTTTTATTTCCTAAGCTTTTGCTGTATTACCTTGCTTTCTATTCTTGCCCCTATTACATTTTGGAACTAACAGAATATAACTTTTATGTTATTTGTTGCTGGAAAGAGCAACAAAGCAGGTGGGGACAAAAATTCCCCTTGTTTAGGGAAGGTTTATTTTTCGGTGGACAGTACTGTTGGTGAAGAACTTAGTCAACCGAACTACTGAAATTGACATGCACAAAGGAACAGACTGAAAGAGGGATTTTCAAAGGATCGGGATCAATACAAATATGTCATTGATCCTATCCAGCACCAACATGGTGGGAAAAGTGGGTGTGTTTGCAGATTTAAAGTTGCTCTAGAACAAATGTTTACTTACAGAAAATGGGAAGTCTTGTTTCATCTTGCAGTCTCTCCAAAGACAAGTGCTCTCTCTGGAATAGCAAGTTGCTTTGCGTTAACATGTTGTAGCACAGATCATGTGCTGGATGATATCTGATAAGTCTGCCTGATGCATTCCGGCTGGATTCCCCTTCAGATAGCTAATGCTTTGGAAGGCAGCCTCCAGTCTTTTCTTTTGAAGAACAAAAGCTCAGCAGCTGGAGAACTCTGTGTAGAACGCTGCTTTTTCCTGACATTCCTCTCCATGCTGATGCCGATCTGTTTGTTGGGTTGGAAAAAATTCTAAGAACCGAGATAGCTCTGAACTTAGACTCTCTCTGTCTTAGCAAAACCAAAATGAAATGAAACATTGATGTAGTCGTTGAAGACTGGCAGTTCTTTTTTACTCTTCCTGAGCATTTTTCATCCTTTGCGCGGTCCTGAAACTCGACTTGCTTTTCTCAACTCTTAGGCACAGCAGATATCCTCATGTTGATACTTAGTTTCTTTCATGCCATTGAGTCAAATAGAAAGAGATTTAATGTGTTGTGCGGAAAATGAAAGTTGATGATTAGTGCTCAGAATAATAATCTAATAAGACACATGTCATAAACTGTTCCTGGCTTTTGCATGTGTCTTGTTTCTTCCCATAGTAGTGATAGCTCTGTTTTTAACCATTCAGACACTCGATTCCCTCTCAAGGTAAGATGTATCCAGAGTTAGAATCCTGTGGGTCTTTTCTGAAACCTAAAAGGCACATTCTGGGTTCTGGTTCTGCGGCCTCCTCTTAGTGGTATTCATTAGGGCCCGAGTCCATGCAGCTGTACGAAGCTGTATTGTTACTAGAGAGACAGGTCGCTTGAATCACTTTGGACACAAGCGCCGAATCATTTTCTTTTGCGGTGTTCTGTAATGGTCAACATTATTTACGCATGCCTGCCATGAATCCCTTTGTAAAATGAAATGCTTTGTAATAGGAATAATTCCCTGAAGATTTTCTTTGTTTTATTCTTCTACTGTTATTTATTTCAAAGCTGAAAACATACTAGGAAATAATGTGATTATTCAAGATTTTTTTTTCCATTAAGTGAGGCCAGTAATTCCCTTTTTAAGGCTAAAATTGGAGATCTGAATGCCTTCTGTCTTGTGTGTTTTTCTCTATCCAGAAAAATACTAGTGAGTGGACTGAGTTGGGCTTTGCCCAGTGGAACAGCTTTGTCTTTTCATTTTCTCTCCTGCTGTTGGGGTGTTGACAGGAGAAGCATTAGTGGCCAGAACATGACGCTTACAGCAGCATATGGACAGCAATATGGGAGCCCAGCATGGCGGGCTAAAAATGGAACAACCTAAGGTCAATGGATTTTGTGGCTCGGTCTGTGAACAGCTCAGGTCTTGGTGGTTTTTATATTCTTTCGTTAACTTTTATTTTTATTAGGCTATATTTGTAGTACAAATGACTACATTCATTATGGGGAGTTGGTGTGTGTATATAACATAGCTCATTCGTGGTGATTTTAGTGCACCCTTTACTTACCTCTGGGTAGGGACTGCGATGGACACTACTTGACTGACAGTAAGGTACCTTTTTTTTTTTTTGAGACAGGGTCTTGCTCTGTAGTTCAGGGTGGCCCTGAGCTCACTATGTAGCCCAGGCAAGCCTCCAACTCAGCAGTCCTCCTGCCTCTGTCTCCCAAGTGCTGGGATTATAGGTGTGAGCCACCACACCCAGCATTGTGGTATGTGGCACTGATTGCTGATGGGCGTGAGTCACCATGCCTGGTATTGTTGTATGTGGTTACTGGGGACTGAAATGGGGACCACCTTAAGTTTGCTAGGTAGGTGCCAGAACCGCTGAGCTAAATCTCCAGCCCCAGTACCTTTTTTTTTTTTTTTTAACTATATGGTTTCTCTTAGAGTGAAAATTGGAGTTTTGACATTATATTAAATTGTTGACTTGATGAGAGTACCAAGTATTATTTAATAATGTAGCATTATCATCTAATTAAGTTCTTAATTTAATGCTTGTTCATACTCAATAAAACATTCTTAAGAATTATATAATAAATGCTTCTAGCAACTTCACATTTACAAAAAGGTGTTTGACTGTGGTATTCACACATGTGGAATTAAAATTCTGCTGAGTCCCTGCTTGGGAAGAAAATTTATTTATCTTACTGTATTTTAATGTACTTTCTTTGTTGTGGTGTTGATTTGGAACCAGAACACCTAAGTTCCAGTCACACTGGACCTCATGCTGGACAGCTGCCTAATCTATCTTACTTACTTTCTCATTTTTATAGTAAAGTAAATGGCCATCGTAATCCAAGGTTTTTTTCCCTCCCAATTTCCTGATTACTTGCATCCTGAAATTGAGGCTTTCTAATTACTGTCTCACAAAACGTTGAAGCAGGTTAAACACCATGTTTTGGCTGGAAGAAATAAACCCTCTCAGAGTAAACATTTTTTTTTTTCATAGAAATATTAAAGTCAATAGTTTTGTTTTTAGTGTTTTAAAATATGTTTAGTCAAAATAATCATGTGTGTTGTCATCATATGTGCTCCAAAAAGTTACAGTATTTCAGAGTAACCAACCATAAAGATTTTTCAAAGAAAACTGTTGCTTCCTCTCCCTCAACATCTTTTTTTTTTTTTTTTTTTTTGAGACAGCATCTCACTTTGTAGTTCAGGCTGGTCCTGAGGTCACTGTGCAACCCAGGCAAGCCTCGAACTCAGCAATACTCTTGCCTCTGCCTCCTTAGTGCTGGGATTATAGGTGTGAGCCACCATGCCAGGCATTACCTCTCAGCTTCTTTTTGACTGAACCCAAAGTAGGCCTGACCCTAACTGCACAAGGAATGGGTAGTTCATTCCTGACAGGGTGACTCTTAAAATGCCAAGCTGTGTGAGGAGTGCTGTTCTCTAGGGGGCTGACATCAATCCAGCCTGGGGCACTCTAACTCCAGAACAACTGGCCATTTCCAAACCTTGAAAGAACAGCATGTCTCAGTTGTGTTAGAGGGAACGTCCGGCCAGTGGGCTTTTTATGATTTACCTCCTATCTTTCAGGGGAAGAAGAAGGGAGACAGGGAAAGAGGAAGAGAGAAGGGGAAAGAATGGGGTAGGAGGGGATTATTAGGCAAAATTTATTATTGAAGGTTGTTCTTGTAATATAATGGAGACCATTATTCTCTGATAATTTCAAAAGTATTTGTAACAAATTGCAAACAGACATGACTCTCATGCAATCAGTACAGTATGGTAATCTCTGTAAGTGTAACTCCTTTGGCCAATTATATTGATAGTGAAATTCAGATTAAAACACATTCTGCAAGAGACTGGCTTAAGAGACAGTAATGGGGTTCACAAAGGAACGGGTTGCCTTCTCCAATTTCTGACTGGGCTAAAAAAATCGATTACAACAGATGTCTTGTTGGAAAACAACCTAAATGAAAGTGGTCGTATTCTTTGCAGAACTTTTTCAAACTTTTAGCAAAGTAAATGTTTTCCGTTTGGAGAGTTTAATAGCGCAGATATTCCTAATAGGTTGATTTGTGGGCAAAGGGCATAACTTTATTTAAAATGAACCGTGCCTGAGTATGGCAGAGGAGGTAGCAAGAGAAGTTTATGCCAGATGATTTATTGGCATCGCACAATAAGAAGTTCACATCCTGAGTTCACTCAGGACTTTCCGTGAGGACATCTGATCTCCATGGCAAGGCTAGATAGCATTTCCCTAGATTGCCAGTCATAGGCCTTTCAGAAGTGATGGGGAAGGTGGGTGACAAAGGAAAAGAAGGTGTTTCAGGTCACTTTGCTGTCAGCACTCCACCCCCATGGCAGTCCACCCACTGTCAGTCACCTTTCTCCAGTGTTTCATTCACCTGATTAGACCGTGTTGGCCAGTGCTAGAACCTGGGTCCATGTTGTACTGAGAGAATTCAAATGTTAATTACATCAACTTAAATTTCTTTTTCCATCACTGAGAAAATCCTGATTTTCTAACACTATTTATTTTTAATTTCTTATAGAACACAACTCTCAAGATTTAATTTTTCCTACCCTATCTTCTTTTGACCATTTCTTAAAATACTTTTGCGTCAGGATACTGGAGCTCCAGGTTTTATTTGATAGGATTGTTGTGCCATTTAATGTTTTTAGGAATTCTTTTTTTTTTTTTTTTTTTTTTTTTTTTTTTTTTT
>PVIC010004703.1:0-61565 GCA_004025085.1 Thryonomys swinderianus | reverse complement strand
AATGTAACTGAGAATATTAAATCGGTGTAACACCATCATTTCTCCCTTGGGTACTCCTCCCACTACAAAATTACCTGCTTGATGTACACCATGCCCACATCATCTCATTTCCCATCATTCCTTGAGTCCCACCATCTCCGTTGTCAAACCTGCCTCTTCTTCCACAAGCTGTCCTCTCTGCTTTCCTCAGTTACCCCTACAAGCGCAGCAATTGCAGCATATCTGTTAGTTTGAAGATATGACATATGAGCATGTTTCATACAATTGAGTGCTATGAAGAGCAAAGGAAAGAGTCCTTCTCACTGGACTATAATTACCAGAAGGGTTCAAGGGAAAGGTGAGCTAACCCTTCTATGTTATGTCTGTAAGAAGGGGCCACATCTCTGTTCTTCTGATTTCTCTAACTTAAGACTTAATACACAGAACTTATTTTTGATTCTTAAGAGTGACTTGCACAGTCTAGTGATAAGAACAAACATTTATTAAGTGATTGGTGCCTGTCAGTTATCGAAGTTAATTGTATTGTGCAAATTATGACATTTAACCCTCATGGCAGCCATCACTTGTTGTTATTTCCATTTGCCAGATGAAGATACTAAGTTTTGAGCTAGTTAATCTGCCTGCCAAGGGTCTTATTTTTCATGCATGGAAGCTATAACTAATTTCAGGTTTATCTTGTTATAAGCAACAGCCAGGTTGGTAAAGAAAATGGTTATTATATCAACACCTTAGGGTAATTCTCTGAGGAAACCAGAAACCCATGCAGTTCTACATTTATGGGGCTGTCCTGAAATCTTCTGGAATGCTGCCTTACCCTACTTTTTCAGAGCAGCTCCTTAAGCGGATGTCCAAGTACCCGAATCTTGGCCTGCTCTCCACGGGCTTAATCATCCCCTACCTGTTTATCATTCAGAATCCTGGTAAAGAAGGGTGGGGGGAACCCATGCGGGGGTGGGTGGGTGTGGCGATGCACTGATGAAGGCGGGTCCGCCTCCATTTTTGCCTGCCTTCGCCCCGCCCCTCTGCCTCTGACCCCGCCCCACCAGCGCACTGGGCCCACTCCACCCATTTTGGAGCTCTGCTGTAGAGACCTGGAAGTCTCAAGGTCTCCCGGATGTTGTTCTGCCGCATTCTTCTCATAGAAGGTCCGTCGGAACGTTAGTTTCTGAGGTTTAGCGCAGGATGCGCCCTGGCTCTTACGTATCCTTTTAGGCCCTGGGAGGACTTTTAGCATGCCCCAGCTCTTGTTGCTGGCTCTCTTCTCAAGATGCTTTGGCCAGTGCGCTAGGACCCAGCAACTGATTTGTGTTATTACACCAACATGCTGGCTTCATTATTATTTTGGTTTTCTCCCATACCTTGTGAGTGGCTTTTTTGCTTCCTATCAGTACTCTCTGGTCCAGGCATCAAGTCTTGCTAAGTTTACTTGACTCTGTAGACAAGGGTTCTTAATAAATACAGTAAGATATTTTTTAAATTACTGATTTAGGAGCCGGAGGGTTAGCTCAGTGGTTCCAGCGCCTGCCTCGCAAGCGCAAGGTCCTGAGTTCGATCCCCGGTAACCACATATAATGCTGGGCATGGAGACACACCCACCAACAATCAACACCGCATACCACAATGCCGAACATGGTGGCGCATGCCTGTAATCCCAGCACTCGGGAGGCAGAGACAAGAGGATTGCTGAGTTCGCGGCGGCTTGCCTGGGCACCATAGTGAGCTCAGGGCCAGCCTGAACTACAAAACGAGACCCTGTCTCCAAAAAGCAAACAAACAAACAAACAATTACTGATTTAGATATCATCAATAGTCTCTTTAAATGCTTTTTTTTCCCTTCTTCTTTTAGGTACTTAAGAATGAAACCTAGGGCCGGAGGGTTAGCTCAGGGTTCCGGTGCCTGCCTCGCAAGTGCAAGGTCCTGAGTTTGATCCTCGGTAACCACATATAATGCTGGGCATGGAGACACGCCCACTAACAATCAACACCGCATACCACAATGCCGGATGTGGTGGCTCACGCCTGTAATCCCAGCACTCGGGAGGCAGAGACATGAGGATTGCTGAGTTCGCGGCGGCTTGCCTGGGCACCATAGTGAGCTCAGGGCCAGCCTGAAATACAAAGCGAGACCCTGTCTCAAAAAGCAAAAAAAAAAGAATTAAACCTAGAGGTATACTGTAACTAAGTTACATCACTGTCCTTTTAAATTTTTCATTTGGAAACAAGGTCTCCCTAAATTGTCCAGGCTATTCTGGAAAACGGATCCTCCTGCCTCAGCTTTGGAGTAGCTGGGATTACAGGCTTTTGCCACCTTGGCTGGCTATGACTTCTTGTAGGGTATGTCCTATGTCGTAATATTTACTGAAGTCAGATGGCTTAAATATTGTAACTAGGTAAACTGCTTCTGAAAAAGAGGTTGATTATTAAATTTATCCAGTAAACTTAGAAATGATTAAATATTTTGTTACTATATATCTTTGGGACATTATTTACTAGCTACATGCAATTTTATGAGACGGGTTGTAGAATATGAAGATGAATGGGAAACAGACCACTCATGAACACTTGAGGAAGAAAAAAATCAAATTACTAATGTCACATCAGAAAGCTTTAAAATCTGTATCCCTTGAAAGTGATGTAAATAAAGATGGGCGGCTGAATATTTCCCAGATAAACAAGTGGACATCTGTTAGTACTGTAAATAAAAGCTGTAATACTCCTTTTGTAGTCTCTTTCTTGAAACAGGAATGTCTAATGTGGACTTATATATTCCAGATATTTGAAATGTTTTCTGAAATTCAAATAAACTATTTGCTGACTACCAATTATGGGCCAGCACCATCATAGGTATTCTTAGGCCTGTACTAGAAATAAAGAACTAAGCATGTAAAACACAAAAACTAAAATTCCTGCTATTAATTCTAGCTAGCTTATTCAGCCAATTGATGAATTATGGTGATTTATATAAACTGTTAAAAAATTTCTGTAGCCATACTTTTGATCATTTGAATGTACAGAGCCTAGTACTGTGGCTGAAGCATTAAAATTCCCTTGGAGCCTTAAGCCATCCTGAGTGGTCTTCTGTAACATACAGTATTGGATGTCAGAAAAAGGCTCAAGTTTTCAAAGGTTACAAATATTCAAGACAAAACTTAAATAGTATGCATAGTATTATGACTACACGATATTTTGTTTTATATTTAATGGCTTACAAGTAAGCACGCAGGATCAACATTGTCCGCCATAGCACTAGGAGACAGACATAGCAATGGACCTTCTGGGAGAGGGACAGGGCAGAGCAGCAGGCCGGGGCCTTGAGGCTTCCGGCTCTCTGCATGGCTTCCAGAGGGGCAGAGGTAAAATGCAGGACCCGCCTCAGGGCAGGGGTGGGGCCGTGTGTGGGGCAGAGGAGTGGGGATGGTGGGGCGCGTGCAGCCCAGGGTGGGGGCGGGGACCCATGCTACTTACTCCCTGCAGTACTGTCACCTAGGTCCATAGGATAGTACATAACAGGAGAATTACGTGATAAACGTACCTATTCAAAGTGGTCCCTGTAGACAGTTTTTAGTAAATATGATTACATCAGGAAATAGTATAGTTAACGTTGATGTTGGGTTTATGTCAGATCCCTTGTCCCGTTCTTTTCTGACCTTTAGGAACTCTCCATTTTCCATGTGTGCTAATTGACTTCACCAAGAGTGACATGAATTGCCTTGATGACATACAACATTTCTGAGGAGACAGAACTTCTATAATTGCTTTGCTTGGATCAGAATGTGGCCGGACAATTGTGTCATCGTCATTATGAAGGGATGTGCTTTTTCCAAGGCAGCTGTAACCAGGCAGCATATATGACAGTGTCAGATGCCCCTCCAGAAACTGGCCTTACCTGAGGATTAAATTCCTTCCTTATGGTGACTGGCGCCGGTGTCTCCTCGCATGGTCCCCTGGATTTAAGGTGCCCATTTATTGCTCTAAAGCCCAGTGCTGATGGCTTCATGCCTTTGAAGGACTGAACTCTGGCCTCTAGAACTTCGGGATAAAGTACAGCACATATCTCACTAAAAACTGGCCCACGGTTCTAGTCACTTTGAGAAAACTCAGGGACAGGAAGTAGAATTTAGCATGCTCTGTGTATTTTTTTGTGGTGGTTGTTTTCAGCGTGTGTCTGCTTTCAAGGTATTTCTAGTTAGATTATGTAAAGACATGTCTTTGTGCTATAAATTTAATCTCTTCTTTAGCCTCTTGGCTCTGACAACTTGAAATAAATATTCTGACTAAATGCTGTGCCCTGAGAGCCTGGTAAACTATGTTATCTCAGCTTAAAAGGAGGAGAGGGAGCCAGAAATTACACCTATTGAACAACTTCCTCCTTCTATTTCTCAAGGTCTATATTCACAACCCCCCCCCATAGGAGAATTTTCATGGAATTTATAGGTGGTGTTTGCGAGGAACCTCATGAGAATCTATAACTCATCTGGCTCTCCCATAAATATGGAAAGCTACAAGAACAGTTGTAGGGATGTGCAAAGCATGTATTTAGGATATCCGCTTTATCCCAGATTTCATACCAGTTTCATCTGCTACAAGTAAGATTGCCCCTTCTGTCAGGAAATATTACAGCGCTTGGAGACTGTCTTCTGTATTATGGTATAACACAGACACTAACATATCATTACACCAAATTGTCAAAAGTTGCTGATGAAGGAAACCAGAGATAAACTTGAGACAATAGAAGGAATTCAAAATCAAGAAATTACTTTGGATGGAAGAGAGTGGAGATGATATTTAAACATATGCACACAACATATGATTGCTAAAGTATCTCCTGAGACTCTGCAGGGCAAGATATATGAATAAAATCCATCTTCTGTTCTTAAGATATCTGGATTGCTATGGTCAAAAGAAGTATAATGGCTTCAAAGTGTGCATCATTGGAAAAATCGAAGTGAAGAGAAGTTTAATGTATAGTACAATATATTTGAACTGAAAAAAGAGAAGGAATTAGGTCCAGCATTTGAGATACTTAAATGGCTGATACAGGAGGATCACAACTTCAAGTCTGTTAAGTCATTGGTGAGACCATATTTCAAATTATAAAATAAGAAAGTGCTAAAGATGTAGGTCAGTGGTAGATAGTCCCTAGTAGTTAAAAAACAGAAAAGAAAAAAATAAACAAAATAAAATCAAAAAAGAGAAATTAGGAGTATACTAAGAATATGGTGCAAAACTTAGGCAGATGGAAGGAGTCAGTGCTTTTTTACACGAATTTCACAGAATTCATATGTTAGAAATTGCCCACACATTTGTGTGGTAGGATTCTTTGCTAAAAGTAGAAGCTTTATGTTCAAAATAGCAGACTAATCATTTCCTTGTTAATCCAATACTTGAACTGGTACTCTAGATTATTTTTGTAAAGAAAATAATGACAACCCTGGAGTAAAGTGACTACTCTATCCTGAAATTCATAATAAAGAAGACTGAAACACAATACTAAACTTTAAGGACCTATTGGGCCAAGACAAGGAGAAGATAAGAGGATATCAGAACCATACAGGGTCATCTAAAAACCTTTTTTTTTTTAAGTGCTTTTTGAGATAGAGTTTCTCTTTGTAGTTCAGGCTGGCCCTGAACTCACTATGTAGCCTAGGATAGCCTTGAACTCATGGCAGTCCTCCTGCCTCTGGCTCCTGAGTGCTGGGATTACAAGTATGAACCACCACACCCAGCATTGTGATATGTGGTACCAGGGATCAAACTTCGGACCTTGTGCTTGCCAGCCAGATGCTGAAACCAATGAGGTAATCCTCAGCCTGAAACTACATTTTTCATTATTACCTGAGTTGAATCTTTGGGGTTATAAAGGATTTAAATAAAATTCTGGGAGCTGAGCCATTTTCTTGTAGGCATTCTACAAAACCAGATCTTTTTTCCTGTCACAAGTGGGTTGATAGCACTTGTGGAACAGACCGAGACTATAAATTCCTTGTACAACCAAAACCAGCCAGCCAAACGGGGGGGGGGAGACACAGAGAGAGAAACAGAGAGAGAGAGAGAGAGGGAGGGAGGGGCGAGAGGGAAGGAGAGAGGGGGAAAGGGAGGGGAGGAAGGTGGAGAAGAAAGAAAGAAAAAAAGGGAAATAATATATCAAGAGATCAAGAGATCTTGGGAGCCTTAGAATGGTACTGCAAGTTGGATGTTCTACCTTTGAACTGTGAATAACCCTGGATTTTTTGTTTTGATATTCAGTTAGCAAGGAGAAACCCAAAACAGAAATGCTAGAATCCTTGCTCTGCAGGTAAGTTAGGCTATAGCTAGTCTTCTCCATTTGACAATATTTGTAGCATTATTTCAAGGAACTGTTGGCACTAGTAACAAAAGAAAACTGACTCGATAGAAGGGGAACTAATTCAAGCAGTGTTTGTTACTTAGGTTTTATATAGATGGATTTTGAGTGGCAAGTGGGACATTCAATCAAAAGTAGCATTGGGCAAAATTGCCAAAAGAGAGAGTCAAGGACAAAGTTAGATCCAGGAAGAACAGCTGCGGTCATTGCCACTGGTGGCAGAGTGTCAAGAACAGCAGGAAGCACACACAGAGGAAGGGATGGAAAGAAGATTAAAATAGAGAATAACGTAGAAGTGTCCCATATTACTATGAAGTACGAATGTAACTGGATTGGTACCAAGGGAATCATGTGTCTAGAGGGGAGATTCTGAAAAATAAAGTTTAGATTATATCACCTGGATATGGTAAGCCATTCATGAAAAATATGACAACACTGGTTCCAAAATCTGATGAAAGCTAAGACTGAGGGGATAGAAAAAAGAGGGGACACATGATTGAGAATCAATGCTAAAGAGACTTATGAGATGATATTTTAAAAAATTGTTTCAAAGGAGCTAAATTTCAGCATAGACTGAAGGTCATGTAAAATATTTTAAAAACTAGAATAAAGGATTTTATTGCTATATACAAATAAATATCAATATAACGCTTAGGGAAACAAGAAGGTATCAGGTGGCAAGGAGAATAATTTTTACTTAGTTTCTATTTTGGTTTTAAATCTTCTGATCCCTGCTATGGATCTTCATCCTAAATTCTTCCACGTAATGACAGGTACTGTATTTGGTTCATTGTGATAAACAACTTTATACTTTATGATGAAGAGATCTTTTATCAATAAACTTACAGGTGTATTATTATATGTGGAGATATTTCAGTATGTTTGATGTGCATTCTGTTAGATCGTTTGCAAATCAAAGCCAGCCAGTTGATGCAGCTCAAGGTCACCAGCACTGCAATAACTCAAGTATTGCTTTGGTCTTTATGAATATGCATCACACTCATTTTGGCTTAATTTTTCTTGCTTACACTTAAGAACTAAAACTGAAGGAAAAAACTCCTGAATTCCTCATTTTAGTCTGAATGCGATCTGCAGGTAGTTAACCTTGGAAAGACGGTAGAAATGAAGACAAACTTTCTTTCTGGCCTCCTGATGCTTCTGTGAGAATTGATGGATCCCTCAAGGATGAATGCGACACCATGACAAGTGCAGAGGGAAAAGTTATGCTGAGCTGACATTCACAGGGTGTATTAATTATAAGTATCCATCTCCCCAGTGATCATGAACTTTTTTTCCCCCAGGAAGCAAACCGACAATTTTACTTTTGATGGAAATGAAGAATGTTTGGAATTCTTGTTAGGTTTCAGTATTGTTAAGTTAAATTCATCTTTCCATTAACTTTAGAGAACTGCAGCTTTCAAACTGATACATAAAAAGAGTAAAGAAGGAATGTATGTTTTCTTTTCTTTTTTTTTTTCTTCAGGAAATACACAAAACTTGGAGTGAACCCAAAGTTCAATTATTTTAGAAGGAAAAGTTGAATTTTATTTTGGTGGGTGAAAGGGACAGAATTTCTTGGGACAAGATTAAGACTTTTATTAAAATCCTGGAAGGACTCTTCTTTGCTGAAGTTGTAGATGCTAAATGTATTCATGATTATGATTCTTAAAAGAGAAATGAAAGTTAACTGGAAGTGGTCATTATCATTTCTGTAGAGTGAAGCCTTCAAAAGAGATAGTAGGTTTAGGAACACTTCCTGTTTGAGGCAGCCACCTTCTTTCAAACCTTGATATGATGTTGAGGTACCTTCTGAGGCAAAACCATTCCACTTGGGTGACTGTCATGTTTTGAGCCAAGACGTAGAAAGAAAATGATGTTGACAGTATGTTCATCAAGATGTTCTGTGGTAACAAACTCTGTATGTATTTATGTAATTTTTCTCATGCCATTGGGCGATACGCAGACACAGCCTCAGACGGCCTGTCTGGCTAAGTCAGGTCAAACTTAATGCATTTTCTCAGCAGGGTCTTTTGCGTGAGTTAAGTGGAGCCAACATTTCTCTTCCGCACAAGCATTTTAGCTTTTCTGATTTCCATACCCACGGGGGGCTCTGCAATTATGTCATTTTTTGAAGTTGATCCTTTATTTTCTAAGGGAACTTTTTGCTGCTCCCGTTGCTGTCACCGTTACTTGTTTCTCTCCGGGTAGCTTTGTAACAGTAAAATACCCAGTTTTTCTTAATCTGAACGTAGAATTTTTTCCTAAGACTTCTTTTTATATTTTTGTTCCATTTTTAATGAAAACATTTATTCTGTGTGAGCAAACATATGCAAGATCTTTGAGAGACAGCGTAGAAAGGTATTTTTACTTTTTTAAGCAGCCATTTTCCTATTTGTTGTGATGAAGATAAATACAGCATTAATTTTCTAGTAGCAGTAAATCATTGCAGAATTCTAGTGTCCAACATTTAATCTAGCTGTCTCCATCATTTACTCACGGCACTTCATTTTGTTGCTTTTGCAGTGTAGAATTTTATAATATTCAGAAGTTCAGGAATTATTTTCTTTTATTCAGGTGTTTTCCTACTGGAAAATGTCACCGTGTAGATAAGTCACAATAAGATAAACTCATGAATATTCACAGTGCCTATTTGAGTACAGTATCAAGCACTTAACGCTCTTTTACTGGCTAGATCGCCTATATTCCTGATTACTTTCCCCCATTAAATCCTTAATTGCTATTTAAACCAGCCAATTATTTCTAGTAATTCTTGCCCCATCTACTGTCCTGGTGTTGCCGCTTGATATTACCTATGACATAAAATTCCCTCTCATTTTAGAATTCACATATGATTCCTTTCTTGGTTTGGTTTTCAAATTTAAAATTTGAAATTTTTTGGAAATCATTATCCACACTTCACAAAAGGAGAGAACTTCTGAGCTGCTGGAAAACAGACTTTAATACAGAAATAATACAACATTGCAGTTCACATGAAAATTTCTATGTTAAACAATCCAAATTCTTCATTTCTCAGTTTAGAGGAAAGTATTCTGCACTTTGATAATTATTACTGTGCACTAGACATAAATATATAGCATTTTGAGTGGTGTTTACTGGGAGATCATAAAAATCAGTACATTTCTTTCTCAGAATTAATATATATTCCTAACCATTTTCTCCCTACTTTTGTTATATGACTCTTTACTCATTAATTTTTGAAAACACAAAAATTCTTTATTAACTATCTACAGAGATAAAGCATCAAATTTTATATTTTAATGTAAAATTGTGCCTAATATTTCTGTAAGAATATGCAAACTTTGAAAATATTGCCATTTGCATGTAAACAGTATCCAGTAGAGTTAAATTTATTCAAAAGCTCCCTTCAAATTTTCTTTGAATTTAAGGTTTTGATACAGAGTTTCTTGTGTTAAATCTTTCCCTACTTAAGAAAATCTTATTAATTTTTAAAAATTTTGATCTGCTTGAAATACTTGAATTAATATGTGCCCATTTGAAAAATCTGATTAATGCTGGTAATTGGTGGCTTCTATAAGAAACAACATATTTCAAGCTATCTTTTTCTGGCTTTTACTCATAATTCTTATCTAGAGTTTGCTACACTGGTAGACTGAGTTATTATGGTCCAATAGACCAGTTATGTCTAGAAATATTTCATGA
The DNA here is from genome assembly GCA_004025085.1 of Thryonomys swinderianus. Classification (NCBI taxonomy): domain Eukaryota; kingdom Metazoa; phylum Chordata; class Mammalia; order Rodentia; family Thryonomyidae; genus Thryonomys; species Thryonomys swinderianus. Next base: position 51,541 of record PVIC010004703.1, on the reverse strand, counting down.
AGTGATTAGGGGAATGCCTATTATACAAGATTAATCTTACTGTTTGATCCCATATGACTGTGTGAAGACATGTTCAAGACAGGAAATAAACTTAAAGTGTATTTTTACTTTATGGGAGTAAGTTTTTAAGAGTCTTCTGAAGTCATTAGAATACAAGTATTTTGGAGGCAGTCATAGGAGTTGGCCTTGGATCTATTTGGTGCTTATTATATCTCTCAGTTGGCTGCTCATGCTATGTCTCAGCTTTCTCATGTATCAGATGTACACAATAATATTGGTAGATAAATGACTAACTTGTCCACATCTGATGCCTTGTAAAAACAGCTGCTTTCCGAGCTTCATAGAAATCAGTGCCATATAGCAAGGCTTATATCTAACAACCACTCTCCTCATTCCTGCCCAATCTGCCATCATGAGGGTTGATGCTTGTCCAAGAAAGAATGTTGCTAGGGTAGACTCTTGCGTTAACTTACACTGTAACATGGTAATGACAAAACTTGGCCATGCATCATATTAGGGAAGCAGAAGATGTGGTTTCCTGAAATCATGAAGCTAAAATTGCACAAAAGAGTTGACAGTAAGATATGCCTTATTTCTGTGATGTCCTGAGGGCAGCAGAGGAACATTGTTAATCACATGTTTGTAGTCAACAACACAAAGGCTGTGTCCTTTTACTAGCTCTGGCTGCTAATGAATATGCAGTGGATAAACAAAGTCCACACACCTACTTCTACTTCCATCTTCATAACTTTTCCCTAAAGAAAGATGCTCCAGCAGTTCAGAACAAAATCTTAATTATCCAAAGTCACTTTCTTTAGTGTTTAAATTCATCAAATAATTGCCCAATTATCCACTTTGTTTTGTCTGTGTAGATACCCTGGCTGAAGTCCATTAACCAACTAATGTACACAAAAGATGAGGAAATTAGGAGATGGTGCCTATGTTAATATTTCTGTTCTCAACACAATGGTTTGTCTGTATCACTGATGTCTGTTGTCCTCATTACAAGTTATCAAATCAAACCAATGTTTGTTGCAGCCAATAAATGGAGTATGTTTATATACACTACGTTTATGCCAGGTTGATTAGGCATTGCTTGCACATTGCAGAAAGAAAAGTAGATGTCCCTTTTAGTGCTGAAAAACATTTAAGGGCAAAAGAAAAATCTCAATCTTTGGTGAGAATATAAAGACATACTATATACTCAGCATGCATTTTATGTTATGCTTTGTTTCCAGTAAGCTACCTTATCAACTTCTCTCAGCTGGACTCATCGATGCCCTTATGCCAGTAAAACTACTTCTATCAGGTTGGGTGGTGTGGTGGTGCAGTCCTGTGAACACATGCTAATTGTGAGGGTCAGGTGAGAGCATTGCAAATTCAAGGACAGTCTGGGCACTATCACAAGATCCTGTCTCAATACAATCAAAAACAAACAAACAAGCAAACAAAAAAGAACAACTTTACTTACCTTTACCTAGATCCTGAGATCTGGACATACAGAGGTCAGAATTAGGCCCCTGAGTCAAGCGGTGAGTGGTGGCCAATCTCTAGTGTGCTTCTGTGTTCGACAGTGCATGAGTTGTTGGTCTCATTTTGTCTCAGTACCTTTCTTTTCTTTTCTGGGAATATAACTCTATGTTTTACTCTTGCTTGGTTGGAATCCATACTCTGCTGAGAATTTTGTGCATATCATGAAATAAGATAGTTGTTATTAGACTTTGAATTCATAATCTGTCCTTACAAATTGATTCTCCATGGGCAATTTACTTAATTTCTTTAATTATCATGTTCTGTATATTTAAAATATAATGTCCATCTCACATTCTGTGAAAGTTAACTGGGTTAATGTACACAAAAGAATTATTGATATGGTCTTACAGTAATTTATCATTTTAATTTTCAACTCTCTTGCTTTAAATCTGCCTAGACTAATTTTATAATTTATTTTTATTTCCTCAATCCTTGACTTTTTCCTGAATGAGCTGTCCTTATTGAATACTAACACATTAATGAAACAGCAAATAGAGAGTTGGCTGGACAGACAGGTGGAATAATAGCCAGGTCCCTGGTGAAATCAAGCTGAGTTTCTTTATATTTTACAACACAACTTGCTGAGATTCTGTCTGTTCTCAGACAGGCCAAGAAATAGTAGTAGTTGGGATTAATAGTTGACTAATACTGTAGGGAATTAAATAGGCATCTACCTTATTCCTCTCTTGGCTTGCTTCTGGCATTCACTGTCCTGAAGCAGTGAATTATAACACTATAACTGGATTATAACACACCATGATGACTTTCCAAGTATTGTGGCAGTCCTTTATTTTCAACTCCACAAGCTAATTCATAACTATCTTGATTAGAGAAATTTTAAAAAGTTAACCATTATTTAAACTCATTTAGGGCTTTGGACAAACTCAAGTACAGGATTTGAGAAGTATATGGACTACAGTATGTACAAAAATTATTTTTAAATGATTGGTTTAAAAGGTACCTCCCTATGCTTACTGCCTATTAACTGAAACTCTACTTCTCATTTCATCACTCCAAACCAAAGTTTTTATCATAAAGAAAAGGACAGCAGCTTATACTCCTCATTGGGGATGGTAGAAAATTTCTGACACACATGTGCCGCAGAGAGCTGCTGTTCGAATCATTAAAAGCTCTAAAACAGTCACCATTACTGATAAACTATTTGACAAAGCAAGACTGAAGAGAAATATATAAGCTTCTGTGTAGTATATTACCCATGTTATCATTCATTAATATCCGTTTTTCTCCTTGAAGTCAAGTTGCTCACATAATTTGATTCAACCGTGGAACTTGGTGGAAGTGTCCTTTGTCATTATTTGGAAAATGCTATAACAACCAGGGCAGCCTCCTGAGATTAATCCTGCCAGCTGGACTGAGAAGGTGTCCTTATCAGTCTGTATCTGTGAGCGACTTCAGGGATCAGAGACTCCTGATAACCCCTAATAGACAGGTAGTGTACATGAGAAGTAAACCTTGTTTTAAAAGCCTCTGAGATGTTAAGGTTATCCTATATTACAGCATAACCTGGTATGTCCTAAGTGATATATTGTTTGACTCTTTTGTGTCTAGTTCAAAGCCTCTAGCAATAAGCAATAAAAACTTTGTCTTTTAGGAGTTTTAAACAACAGGGAAAATGGGATTGAGTTAAGGATGAAGGATGAAAAGTAACCATTGTGCTTTAACCAGGTTGAGAGATATATGTTGTCTAAAAGATATCTGGGGTTAACCATGACTTTTGCTCCCTTTCATTACCTTTTCCACTCAAAAATTCTCCGTTACTAGTCCCTGTGCAGATATCCTAGGACAAACCTGGGATGAAGGCCACAGGAACAACTCTATTTTCATAGAGAACAAATAGGTCTGACAGCCTAGAGCAACATTCTAGGCACCTTAAATTCTTCTGAGCACTTAAAATTTATAAGAAGGAAAGAAAATACAAGTGTAAGATGTGATAAAATTTTCCTGATTTAACTCATGCCATGTTTTTAGACTAATTATTTTGCAAACGATGATAGAGGAATTTTATCATTTAGTATCTCAAATGTAAAACAAATGGCTGCCATTGGTGTGATAGTTGTCAACTTAAAAAATTGAAATGACTCCTGTATGATAAAATGCACTCTTTAAGGGGTACAATTCTGTGGTTTCTAGGCATCAACATTCTCCCCTCATCACCATGTAGTTACAAATCATTTTCATCACACTCCCCAAGGAACTCTTTATTCATTTGTGGCAACCCAATCTTGTCTTTTTTCTTCAGCATTCACTGTTGGTGTAACTATTTCCTGTCTCTATGGATTTGCCCACTGGACATTTCACATGAGCAGAGCTGTACATTATGTGAATTTTGGGCTTGACTTCATTTTATTTTGTTTAACAGCACAGTTCTTCCAAAGTTCATCCATATTGTAGAAGGTATCAAAACATTATTTCTTTTTACTGACAAGTGTATTAAATTGTGTGGATATATCATGTTTTGTTTACTCATTTATCAATTCATAAACACTTCAGTTGTTTCTACTTCTGGCTATTATGAATAATGCTATTAAGAATTTTATGTGTAAATTTTCGTGTAAAATTACATTTAATTCTTTTTGATATGTAACCCAGAGTGCAGTTGTTGGGTTGTATAATAAATCTTAAATTTATCTTCTTAGTCAAGAAGTTAGTCACTCTCATGCCACTTTCCAAACATCATTCCTGGTACCAGTGAATGAGGGTACCTATTAGTTTACAATGACACTAATTTTGTTTTAATCTTTTTTTGGGGGGACTATTGTCATTCTAGTAAAGAAGCACTTTATTGTGGTTTTGGTTGGTATTTTCCTAATGACAAATAATGTTTAGCAATTTTTTTCTATGTGCTTCTTGATCATTTGTACAGCTTCTTTGAAGAAATGTCTTTTAGGATATGTTGCTAAAACTTTAATTCTTTAATTTTAATCTTTCATCTTGAACTTTTTTTTTTTTTGCTTTTTGAGACAGGGTCTCGCTTTGTAGTTCAGGCTGGCCCTGAGCTCACTATGGTGCCCAGGCAAGCCACTGCGAACTCAGCAATCCTGTCTCTGCCTCCCGAGTGCTGGGATTACAGGCGTGAGCCACCACGTCCGGCACTGTAGTATGCGGTGTTGATTGTTGGTGGGTGTGTCTCCATGCCCAGCATTATATGTGGTTACCGGGGATCGAACTCAGGACCTTGTGCTTGCGAGGCAGGCGCCGGAACCACTGAGCTAAACCTCCGGTCCCATCTTCAACTTTTTAATTTTATTAGATTTGTTGTTGAGTTTAAAGTGTTATTTATGTAATCTGGATATTAGACAATTACCAGGTATAGGATTAGCAAATATTTTCTCTGAATCTTTAGTAATACTTTTTACATTCTTGATAGGGCCAGTGGTGCACAGAAAATTTCTGTATTGATGAAGCACAATTTATCTATAGTTGTTTTGTTTTATTTTGTTTTGCTGTTCATGCTTTTGGTGTCACATTAAAGAAATAATTGGCTGGTCCATGATCACAAAAATTTACTACTGTGTGTTTATCTAACTCCTCTATAATATATCTCTTATGCTTTCGTATATGATCCAATTTAATCCAAATTTTGTATAGGATATAAGAAAAGGAACCAGCTTAATTTTGTTGTTGCTTCTGAAAAAAATTATGTGTTCTAAAATAATTGATATAAAAGTCAGGGTTTGTTCCTGGACTCTGCATTCTCTTGAGTTGACAAAAAAAAAAAAAAAAAAAAAGTCAGTCCTAGGCCAGAGATTTAGCTAAGTGGTTCTGGTGCCTGCCTAGCAAGCACAAGGTCCCTGGTTAGATCCTTGGTAACCACATACAACAATACCAGGCCTGGTGGCTCATGCCAGCACTTGGGAGGCAGAGGCAGGAGGACTGCTGAGTTCGAGGCTTGCCTGGGCTACATAGTGAGCTAAGAGCCAGCCTGAACTACAACATGAGACCCTGTCTCAAACAACAACAACAACAACAATAACAACAACAACAACAACAGTCAATCCTTAAGCAAATACCAAAGTGAATTGATTACCTTAGCTTTATATTTATCTACAAATCAAAGATAAATAGAAGTTTGAGTTCAAAAGTCTATTCATCAAAAAATGCTTTGACTGCTCTTTATCAAAATTGTTTTGGTTCTCTTTATGAAACCATACTGGATTTGACAACATTCTTTTTCTATGAATTGATAACCTAAATAAAATGGGCAACTCGTAGACACAAACTATGGAAATTTTCATGTGTATTTTGTTCTTTATTAGTATGGTAGTTTATATTAATTGATTCTCATATGGTGAACTAATCTTGTATTCCAGGGATAAATTATATGTCTTAATACCGTACAAGCTTCTTGTACATTAATTAATGGATCAGGTTTGACATTATTTCATTGAAAAATTTTGTATCCATGTGTATAGTGGATATTGATCTGTGGTTTATTTCTCATGAATGTCTGTTTGATTTAGGTACCACGATAACTCTCACCTTATCGAATGAATCTGTATATTTTCCCTACTGTCTTATTTGTTGAAGTATTTTTGTTTAATCTCCTTAAATGTTTTATAGAACCTATTAATGAAAATGCAAAGATGGTATTTTCTTTATTGGAAATGTTTTATTATTATTAATTCAGTATCTTATTTAGTTGTAGGTCTCTGAAGCTTTTCTGTTTCTTCTTAAGTCTGTTGTGGTAGTTTGTGTCTATGAATTTGTCCATTTTATTAAGGTTATCAATTCATTGCTATAAAGTTATACATTGTATATCATTTTATCCTTTTTATGGACGTGGGATGCTTTTTATGAGATAGTACAATGTGTCTCTTTTATTTTTGATTTTAGCAGTAAGAGTCTCCTCTTTTTTATTGGTTAGTCTTAGCTAATGTTTTCTAATTTTACTATGGTTTTTAAGGTTTTCATTAGTAAGTAATATACAGACCTTACTGAGTTTTCTTACAACTGACTGTTGAAATCTAACATGCTCACCAAGTAAACTGTGTTAACTCTCTTCAGCCAACTATTTTACTTAAAATAGCTCATAACTCATTGCAGGTATGTTCTCTGAGAATTAAGAAAAAATTCTAAAAATAAAAATTCATTTATGTTCTTTCTTGACTTTTGCAATGTATAAGTTCTATAATGGAGAATTTCTTTAATGTGGCCCCAATCTACTTTTTTGAGCGATAAAATGTTATGTCCAGCTCCAAGGCTGAAAATTATGACCTCTTCTTGATTATTTGTTTGTGACATGTGAGTTTTGTGCATTCAGTATGAATTCCACTGATACAGCATTTTTAATGTTAAAGACTTTTTTGTGTTTCTCTTGTCTTTGTTAGTGAGTAGAAAGGTCCTCTTCTTCCGGCCTGTTCTCACACAGAAGGTCCTCACTCAGTGCTCTTAATTATTTGGAACTTTCCCACTGTGCTTGTGTCTCCCTTGAGGTGGAGTGCTCAGAGCTACATGCTGCATTCCTGACGTGAGAGCACGAGTAGGGGATAGTTTCACTTGTGATGTGCAAAGGCAGCTGCAAGCTACATGCAAATGGTGATTCCGTAAAGGCGAAGGGGGTAGGAGGGTGGGTTGGAAGTATTTGGAGAGAAGAAAGTAAACCATGTTCTATATCTCCCCAGGGACAGATGCTTCAAATAAAGATAGCAGAATTCATCTTCTTCAAAACTGGTTTGTGATAAAACTATACACATTTTTGGTGAGAAGTTCCTCCTACAACCAAAATGTCCTTCTGCTGTGTGAAATTGGGACATGATTTGAATTCTGCCTGTGCCGTCATTCATCTTCGTGTTAGTTTTTTGTATCACTTCTGTTGCTCAGTAGCCAAGTGGAAGATTAATCACAGAATTAGCATTTTCAAATCGCCAGCAATCTCTGTTGCAGATGTGCAGATATATTGCTGGAGTCTGTTGTTTTGCCCTACATTTATTGTTAATAATTAATGTACATTTCTGGGTAAAATTATGCGCTATCTCCATCTGGTTAATTTAATAGAAATAGTCAAATCTGAAGTACTTTATTAAATATGTTGGGAATAATCATTATCATTACTATAATGTACCAAGCATCATGTTTTTTCAATAAAAATGCCAGAAAATAGAACAATTCATCATATGTCAATTTACTGTTAATACAAATTATTTTTTGAAAAGCTCTTTTATGATATTATTTAGCCAGTATGGGAATTAGCAGAATGCAAAGTTTGTAGATTAAAAGCCAAAATAAAAGTAGTCTATTGAATTTCTAGTAAATAGATAGTGAAAGTAAACTCTAACGCATAGGTGAAACAAAATTATTTTCTGTCTCCTCATATTAGTCTTCATAATGAATACCAAATGAAAATCTTGGAGTATAATAAAAATATAATTATTTGGCATTTTTCTTCTTGGAATTGTCTAAGGAAAACAAATGCTATGAAGTAAGATTTCTTTTTGAATTTGTAAAGTGCCAATGTAATGAAGAAAGTACCATTAGCCATTGTGTATTTCACCCTTCTTGATAAATTTTTCTCTCATGAGTGAAGCATGGATTATGATGGGTTTCTGTGTCACCTTGTTAATCCCATGTTTATGTAATCGAATGCTCCATTTTTATGTTAAAGAGGTAACAATAAATTGTCAGGGTTTCCTGACCTTAGAATTGATATTTCTCTCATATTGAAGACTGAAATTTCTTATAGCCTCTACTTTTAATAATTCAAATATGTTAAAACATACTCTTTCTTCACCTTCCCACTTGCTTTCCACTAGGGGTAGCCAATGATAAAATCTTGGCTGCAGGATAGCTCATTTCCCCGTGCTCTATGACTGTCTCCCCTGACAGTACACAACGTTGGACTAAATGATTCCCACTTGACTTTTTCTGTCTGTAAGTGAATACTGGTTCATTCTGAGATTCTATTTTATATGCTTTGTATTATAAAATACCAAAGAGGGCCTAACAGGTCTGTTAACACAAATGCAGATAATCACTGGTCTCATTCTGTGATAAATGGATGTGAGAGACACATCCTGACCTTGAGGATGAAGTAGATCTTTTTATTGATAATCTTATCTCTCATTTAATGAGCTGTATGTGTAAAATGTATTTATGTGTTTTCCTTAGATCATATGTTTGAATTCTCATAACAGTGAAAGGAACCATTACAAGCCCATTTTATGAACTTAAGAGACTTAACCCAGGAGTGGTTAATATACTTACTGAAAGTTACATAACAGGGAAGTGGTGTAGCTTGGTTCTGAATTTAAATACTTCAGGGTGTGTCTCACCTGTTTTTGTATATTGGAATCATGTGGGTAGTTTTGTAAAATCATCTATGACCAAATTTTATTTTTCCTCTGAGGAAATTTAATCTGGGATGAGGGCTGGGCATTACTAGTGTGTAAGAAAAAGTCTTTTCAAGGTAATTGTATCACAGGTAGGGTTGGGAACTCTGGATCTGGTGACACCATTCCTAAGATTAATTCCAGTCCCACTAACACCAGAGACATCTTCAGTGTACAGTGGGTCACTGACATGGCCTGTTTCTTCCCCACAGCAGCTTTGTAGATGGACATAGATATTAGACTCATTAACAGACAAAGAGACTCACTGTAAAGATATCAAGCTAAGTATAGCTTTTTAGCTAATAAGCAAGATACTCTAGACATGAACAGAATTATTTTAACTTCCAATCCAGAACTTTATTTTATTGTGATGCATATAAAATAACAAATATGTATTATGTATCTAATACATGAAAGGCAATAAGCTGTCATACAGTTACTTCATGAAATTGCCATCAACAGTATCAAATTATTATAGTATTAGGTACTATGTTATGTGCTGATGGTTTCAGAGGACAATAAGGACATTGCTGTAAGGAAAAACTTAGAAATAGGCTGACTCAGAAATAAAGAAATGTTTACAACCAAACAGAGACTTCAGAAGTAATTCACCAAATTAAAAAAAATTTTTTTGAAGCAAAGAAAAAAAATAAAACAGCGACATGTAGTATTAACCAACATCATTTCAAAACTAATCAGGATCTCCATATTACACTGGACCCTCACAAAAGAATAGGCAATTGCTTCACATTATTATCATCTTCACAAAGGTCAAGACAGTGCATCAGTACAGGAAAAATAGGAAAAAGTTTGGGTTTCTATTTGCTTTTCTTTTGTTTAGAAATTCATGTTTATGGAAAGTGCTGGAGATTTCATCTATTTGGAGTATGGCTTTTACTAGTTTTGTGTTTTTCTGATTGTGACATGTGTGCCAAATTAGCAAGTTTTTTTTCCATGGATTTAACAGTGAGATAGTTCCCTCATCTATGCTATTAATAGTTAGAGATGAAATTTAAATGGCAGTACCACTAAGTTTAAGATTTTCTCTGAAACTGGATAACTTGTCCAAATTTCAGGAAATTTTAGAAGTATCTGGTATCTGAAGTAACAAACAGAACCTCAATGCCTTTTTTATTTGCAGCATTTACTACAAATTAGCCATGTTCTTTTAAGATTAAATGAACACACTTAGTATAATTTGTTCATTCACTCAAACATGACTTTTTTATAATGTACCAAATACTATTTAGTCAGCATCAATAGTGAAACAAACACATGCTTTGCTTATATGGAACTTACTTTCTAGTGAGGTGTAATGATGAAAGAAAAATAACAATGTGTTCAATGCTGACATGGAAAAATATTCCAGAAAAATGAGAATAGGATGGGGGAAATTAGTGGAAATTTAAAAGAAAGAAGGAGTGAACAATTTACATCTATGGGGCAAGAATTTTCTTGGATGGAAAACTAGCAAGAGAAAGGTTTTGAAGCAGAAGTGGACATAATATAATTTTTAAATCATAGAAAAAATTATGACTTCAGCAGAATGAAGAGGGAGCGGTCAGGGCATACTTTCCATGTGAGAGTGGGTAGTTCAGCCTTGGAAAAACCTTGGAGGTCCCTGGAGATTTGCCTTGTACCTTGAGAATGGGAACTGAAAGAAGAATGTAAGTAGAGGAGAATTATGAGATTTAAGTTTTTAAAAATGTAGTTTCTGATGGTAAAATTAGTTAAATCAATGAAAAGGGATTGTGATGTTCTTCCTGACATAGCATCTTACATGCAAATATAGTAGAGGCAGAAAATGGGTTAAAATCTGATGTTATTTTGAGTGTAGAATTTTCTCTAGAATTGGAGGTAAGTTTTGAGTTCAATAGAAAAATCAAGATTGATTTTGAACTTTTAAACTGAAGCAGACAGAACCATTTACTAAGATGGACAAAGCAGTAGAAGGAACGGATTTACGGTGAAATCAAGAGGGTTATACAGGTTAAAATCTAGTATCTATTTGATATCTGATTGTAGGTGTTGAAAAGGCACTTGATTGTGTGATTGTGAAGTTTAGTGCAAAGGTCTGGAATGGAAGCCAACAGCATTTAGATAATATTTAAAGCTACCGGTTTGGCTGAAACCACTCAAGACAGGTATGTAGAGAACAAAGAAATCCAAAAATTTAGTCCTGGAGTAGCTGACTATTTCATTTGGTAAAACAAATGGAAATTGGAAGAGAAAAGTGAAAAACACCTTCTTTCATGCTAGGACATGAAAGAACAGCAACCCAAAGGCCAAAAGAGTGAAGGGCTTCAAGAAAGAGAGAATGATTAGTCGTGTCAAATGCAGCTGGAGGGAAAGTTTGGTTGAAGTCTTAAATTTTGGTGATTGACTTTACTAATAAGTAGGTCACTGCTAGCTTTCACAAGTATTTTTACTTTCAGTGTGTTCATGAAGGTCTCCAAAAATCTTACTTGTAAAAATAAAGAAGCAAATGAAACAGATGTCTTTATAGATCTTTCGTTTCTTTAATTTTATTGATGAATTTTCTGATACAGTGTTACCATGGTTCACAAATGTAATTCATTCCATGATTCTGGAAAAGATGGTCAGATTTGTGTTTGTGTGGGAAGGATGGCTCAGTTGTGTTCATTGCCTGATGCACAGTTCACAAAGACAAATGAAATTTTGCCAAATTCTTCTATTTGCTAACCAAGTTATTCACAGACAAAGGCATTTGTGAACCAAGGTAACATGGCAAGGCACTTTGCTCAGGACTTTGATTTTCTGAATTTAGTTAAAACAGGAACTATTTTTGCCCATAGGAAACTTTTCAAATGAACATGGTTAGAGAAACACGCAGACAGTGTAAGAGATACTGAATGAATGTACTGTAAAATCTATGTAACTTCAAACAACCAGTTGAACAGCCCACAATGTTTTGCCCACAATGTGCCTGGTAGTTACAAATTGAAGGCCTGGGAGATAAAGTTTTGAGCCTATAGATTTGAAATGACTCAGAATTGATCTTAACTCTTAGATAAGAAGGGGAGGGAGTTTGTAAAGAGTTTCCATTGCAGTTCAGTTTGCGCCCAAGTGTGATTAAATTCTTAGCACTTTGATAAAAATGGATACAGTTGCTAAAGTTAACCAAACACCCAGTGTCTGTGAGCACAACCAGGAGTGGACCATCCAGTAAAAAGCTCTAGTGCTAGAGATGGAATGCACTGAGCCATGCGTGAATCGATTCCAAATTTCATTTGCCTGAGGTTAGAATAGTTTCCTGTTTTGAGGTGCAGGGAATACCTGTCAAGTACATGGCTTATCTTAAACCATCTGAGCTAAATAAGCAACCTTTTGTAATTTATCTTAGCTTGCATTTGCTGCAACATCTGTCTCAATTCTGATGTTTCTTTTTGCACCTAAAAGTGACCTTTCATATCTCTGTAAAGTAGCCATTACTGTTTACTTGGTGTGTTTCCCTTATTCCAAAATTCTGCTGTTAGAAGGAGATACCTAACTTCTCTTGACCTTAGTTTCACATTTTAAAGTAGAAGTTTGGATTAGCTGATCTGTATGGTCCCTTCAGGTACATTTGAGGGGTATATGTTAATAAATATGAAATTGTGCCATTAGACATGAAAAGTGGCTTGAAGGGCCGTTTTCCTCTCCAAGGGCAGGAATTACATTTTGATGATACATTAGAAAAGAAGGAGAAAAAGTTACACAGGATCTCATAATCCTGAGATGTGGCGTGTAATTACCCATTGGCAGAAGGCTTTCTTTATGTTCTGTTTCACTGGCAAAGTTAGAGGGAAGTGAAAATAAAGTTCTGTAATTATGAAATCTGCTCACTTGGCTCTTTCTGCTCTTCAAAGTAAATTCTGTGTTAATAGATAAAAGTTAGTTAGTGTAACAGAACCCTAACTTGTTACCACTGTAATTATGTTTTCAGTTCCATTAACAATTGTGAATGAATTTAATGCTCAAGAAAGTGAGGATCCCACTTGTGGTCTGATCTGGCCATGGGACCAGCCTGCTGGGACAAAGTTCTTCTAAACTGGTTCCAGTATAGTTAATTTGCACTTTAAAAGTGTCTTTTTCTTCCATCTTAGGAGACTTGCTTACCTGGGATTAAGGCCTTATATATAACAGTACATGCTTTATGCTAAACACTAATGATATTCGCCCTCCTATATTTGTACTTAAAGAAATAGCTATCAAGTGTGGTGGGTATCATGATAGAGTAAATAAGATACAATATAGAAAGAGTCTGTGTTTAATTATTTTTGGAGGTCAGGAAAACTCAGGAAAAAATTGTGGTTTAATGCAAAATCCTATGAATTGGAAGTAGCCACGTGAATATGTGTATATTTCTGCATTTTATTTGTGTGTATGGCTGTTGACTTTGCATGGAACAACATAAAAGTGACTCTGATAGGAAAACAATATGAGTGAAGAGGAGAAAACATGCTAATATCAAGGAATCCAGCAGAGATCAGTATTAATGACACAGAAGGGAAATTGTAAAGATGAAGAAAAATTAGTGGGAGATGAAGTTGGAAAATTGAGAAGAGAAAATATAGTGCAAAACTTTGTAACATCTAAACAGATTTGCATTTAGTCTTAAAAGCATAAATAAAGATAAAATTAGATGTGAATTAACAGATGAACTCTTATGTTCTAGTGAAAACAAGAGGAGCCCAGAAGCAGGAAGATCTATTAGTATATTCCATAAACTAGCTCATTCATATTGAGTCCTGAGATTTTGTAATAATTTAAGAGATGAAGTCAAGCCGTGAGAATTGGTTGGCTATAAGGAGAGAGACAGGAAGAGGCAGGGACAATTCCCAGTTTTTTAGTTTAAGTAACTGGGTAGACGATGCAGGCTATGGATTCTCTACATAGTAAGACGGGAAACTGGGGAGTGCTGTTGACTTTGAAGCATATAAGAGGAGAATAAAGGATCTGACATGCAGGGAAAGAGTTACAAATTCAGATTTTGATTTTTAAAATGAAGGACTGTTAGGATGTCCAGATAAATACATCAAAACAAGGTAGATAAATGAGTCTGGAACACAGGAGCTAAATTCAGTTTTTTTTTGTTTTTGTTTTTTTTGTTTTTTGAGACAGGGCCTCGATTTATAGTTCAGGCTGGCTCTGAGCTCACTATGTAGCCCAGGCAAGCCTCGAACTCAGCAATCCTCCTGCCTCTGACTCCCGAGTGCTGGAATTACAGGCTTCAGTCACCAAACCTGGCATTTGTGGTGTGTGGCACTGACTGCTGGTGAGTGTGGCCACCACACTCGGTATTGTTGTATGTGGTTACTGGGGATCAAACCAGGGACCTTGCACTTGCTCAGCAGGTACCAGAACCATTGAGCTAAATCTCCAGCCCAAATCTAGTTGCTTTCAGCCTTTGGAACATTATGCTTGTCCCTCTCATAGGAAGCTCTAGTGGAATTGTTTTCTATGATATTCCTTAACATCTGCCTGACCCATGTTCCTCTGAGCCATGTGACATGGCTTTTCCTGTCTTTGCTTTCTTTGTTTAAATCCTGTTTTCTTTATAGGGTCTAATTCTTCATAGTCTACAGAAGACACCACACAATGCAAAAAAAAAAAAAAAAAAAAAAAAAAAAAAAAAAAAAAAAAACCAAAAAACCAACAAAGCTCAACCAAACAAACCACAAAAAAGCCTAAAGTGAAAGTGAAGAGAATGTGGAAAAGTGTCAGTTACACTCTTTCTGAGTTGAGGAATCATGTGGAAGTTATATTATTTTACTGATCTTCAACTTACTTGTTTGCTAAAGCAATGGTCTCTTAAGTTCCCTTCTAGTTCCCAATAAATGTATATTTTATTTTCTCCCTCTCATCTAATTATCTTTTTTCATTCTCCTATGTTCTGATCTGTGCATATGGATTCATTTTCTTTAATATATAGTTACTTATATATTTTTATGAACTGGCTTCATATAAATTCACAGGTTCACAGAAAATTTGTATTTTTGGTTTTCAGCGCAGTCTTTAATTTAGGGCAATGATAAGCACAATGTTCTGCATGAACACTGTTACGCAATCATCTAGAAGCAGAGCATCCCCGATATACCTCTGCTTGCTACACTGACCTTTGTTTTGCACAGCCCAACTCACTCAGGAGCTGTGGCATGGGGAGGAAATCCCACGTTTTACTCTCACCTGCTCAGTACGTGATGACAATCTCCCTAGGATGCTATGTGAAGGTTTCTTTCAGGTTTTTTCCAGGCAATGAATTTTTTTCTTCACATGGTAAACTCCTATCATTTTTAAAATTAAATGACAGTGAATTTCATTAAAATAGTAGTGAAAATATGTAACCCGCTTGCATAATTTCCTTTTTGAGCTTATCTTTTCTGCACATGTAACCAGAAATCTTAGATTTCTAGAGAGATTAGATGATCTTTAAGTTTCCAACTGAATAATTCTATAACTCTAGTTACTGGTATAAGGAATGGCTCCGTGTCTTGTGCAAGGCTTACGCTAGAAGCTGTGGGGGCTTTTGAAGATGAAGAAAATATGATTCCTGCCATCATTCAGCAGGCAATGTAGCTTACATGAACAAATCAAGTAAAGGAACTTATAAAATAGCTTGACATATTTTTCTGTCTATGGACTAGTGGAAGTGGGAGATCCTCATGGTCCCTTGTAGTTTCCAAATTCTGTGAGTCTAAGTGTTAATGATGTGGCCATGTGCATTAAATGCTCTGAGCTCAGGGGTAACACACTATATAAATTCAAGGGCCATTACATGCATAATCACAGATGCTAAGCAGGGACAAATTCTCTATATGCATGATATTCTCAAGGAATTCTAAGGGGGATCCTATTTAGGACATAAACACTATTTTTTTTTTGAGACAGGGTCTTGCTTTGTAGTTCAGGCTGGCCCTGAGCTCACTATGTAGCCCAGGCAAGCAGCCACAAACTCAGCAATCCTCCTGTTCCCTACCTCCAAAGTGTTGGGATTACAGGCGTGAGCCACCATGCCCGGCACTATGGTATGTGGGTATGTGGTGCTCATTGCTGGTTGATTGTTGGTGGGCATGAGTCACCACGCCCAGCATTGTATGTGGTTACCGGGATTGAACTCAGGACCTTGCGCTTGCGAGGCAGGCACCGAAACCACTGAGCTAACCCTCTGGCCCCATAAACACTATTTTAACCTTTTTCATTCTTAAATGAAGAAAGAAGGCAACCAAGTAAGAAAGAAAGCAAGAAAGAAAGAGAGAAAAAAGAAAGTAGAAAAAAGAAAGAGAAAAAAGAAAGAAAGGAAAAGAAAGAAAGAAAAAGAAAAAAAAATAAAAAGCAAGCTTCCTTTGCTTCTCAGCTCTTTCTCAGCACAATGCTGCAGGTAAATCATTTATTTGTCATTTAGGAAAATATCCCAAATAATATTCTCCCCTGATTCAAATAAAATTTCCAAAGCCAAGCCGTGCTGGTTGCCAGAAGTGTGTCTGGGTTAATTGCACACCTGCATTTTATTTCAAGTAAATTGCATGGTTTTCTCCTCTTTGTGCCTCTCACAAAGCAGAAGCCCACCTGTCGGGAGACTCTTCGGGCATTGAAGGGCTGCAAGAAAAAATTAGTCATCCTCCTTCCTTTCCTGTGACTTCTTTGACCTTCAGACTTCTAATGGCATCTCAGACAAAATGAACATAATCTAATGGACAGCGGGGAAGAGGGAACGGCTGGGTACATCTGTCGTATTACTGGGCTGTCTGAACAGTCAATGAAGCAGGGCCAAACCATAAGAGGCCTGTTCAGTTTAGCTCCAGGGTCTGCAGAGAAGGAGCACAATCATTTATCTTTATTTACTGAACTCTGCTTTCTGTTTAAGAAAAAAAAATTGACAGGTTGACAAAAACCCGCGTTGGCGCTGCCCGCTGCCCAGAGATAAATGCTATTTGTGCTCTGGAGAGTCAAGGACAGCTCACAATGCCCTTTAGCTGGTTTCAATAGGTGCCTATTATATGGAAACAAAAATGCCAAGGTTTGTGGGTCCTCTTTCCCTCGCACTTCACTTCTTCCTGTAGAAGGATTCCTATAGCTGGATCTGTAAGGAGGAAGTCATATAAGGAAGGGGAGAAAGAATTCTACACTGGAGCAATAGGAATTGAAAGAATTCAGGCACGAGAACCAGGAAACAAAGATAAGTGGGAAACTTTGTGTACTCCACAGGTCTTTCTGTGATGAGATGGGAGAGCGATCTACCACTGCTTCCATAATAGCAATGTATATACCAGCTTATAAAACGGGCAGACACAGTGATGCAGGTTATAGCTGCAAAAAGAACTTCTTTGTGAGAAAGACCAGGAATCAAGAAATAGAAATGTCTGCATTGCTTCCTAACAGAGTCATACAACTCTTCTTTTCAGTGTCACTTCTATAATTTATCACACTTTTCTTAGAACATTCATCACCAGAAAGAAATTCCTGCCTTTAGTAGTGTAGATGAGATTCTCAACTGGGGGAATGGAGAAAATATAAGACCCTCTTCTCTTCTTTTCTATCCTTTAAAATTTAGATTTGTTGTGGTATTTTATTATGAGTATATATATATAGATATACATATCTATCTATCTATCTATCTATCTATCTATCTATCTATCTATATACTTATAGTAGTACTTATATATGATTCACAGGTACAAAAGAATGTAGTGCACAAAACACCTTTTTATAGATAATCAAAGCAAAGGAGATTGGAGACAATATGAGTTTTAAATATTATGCTATGCCCCTTCACTGAGGTTAATCCTTTAGGTTTATTACCTAGATACAAAGCATCCACTTCTTATGAATATACCTTTCAAAAATTCCAGGAAAGAGTCACTTATCTAACAATGGAGGAAGAGCACACATTGCAGTTGGCACAACACCACTCTTTCTCTTTCTGTTAAGAGAAATTGTGAGTATTTTAATATTGCCAGTAATGAACACTGGAGACAGTCTCTGTGGTTTTTGGTTATATCATTTATAAGAATCACAGTGTCATTGATAGGCTGGGGTTCCGGTCAGGACGGACGTGGGAAAGACTTTAATACTCGGGGTTCCCTGCATTTGGGTCCAGCAGAGTGACTCAGAGCAGCAGAGACCTTTCAAGTCATACTGTTCCTACTCTGATGCCCCAAAGAATTCAATCCCAAAGCACCTCCATCAGTTTTTATCTTCTTGACTAATTGTGTCAGGTATCTGCTTTAACAGCTTCAGAAAAGAAGTTGCTGTGAGGCATAAGTATGGAAATATTCCATGGTAGGGAACCAAGTGGGGGTTTGAATAGCATTCTAGAGCTGAAGTTAACGCTGGACAGCTAGCTTCTTGTGGGGCTGTGGCAGCACCATTCTGAACCGGTACTGTTGGGATGCCTGGATCGAGGGGACACAGAAGGAGGAGGGTGGACCTTTAAGTACCAGAACAGAAAAGCGTGAGAAAAAGCTACAGTGGATCCTAGTGACACAAAGCCATGATTTCGTTTAATAGCTTTCAATGAACTGGATCTCTGGTTTGAGGTAGAAGAAGTCAAATGATAGCACGCCAGTATGTTAGGTTGGGCTTTTTACAACAGATCCTTGAGTTCTCAGTAGTGGGACTTAGAGAGGAGGCTAATCCACTCCGCTGAGACAGACTGGCAGAGGTGGAGGCCACTAGGGCGGGGAAGGTGATGTTTCTGGAAGTCACATTAAAAGTTTGTGATCCATGGCTTCTGCTGGCTTATAACTCTGTCGCTGTGTCAGGTTGTGTCATGTCTAGAGAGCTCACTTTGACTGATCCTCTGGATGGGGCTGCAAGAACATGACACTGCAGCCCTGAGCCTGAAAGAGTAATTTTATAAACATAGTCTCAGATGGTGTAGCACTGGTATGTTTGATTTTCCTCACTCTGAGTTAGTCACTGAAATTGTTGACTAATAAGTTTTACCCTCAATGAAATAAGAAATCACCAGAATATTATTATTACATTAACTGAGAAAACAATAGGCTTATTTTAAAGAATGTAGCTATATATTTCACCTATTTACTTAATGATTTACATAAATAAAAAACAATTTGGAAGCATTATGATGAGTATTTTTTCTGAAAATGTCAAAACTAATTATTGTTTTCCATTCCCTTTAACATAATTGAATAATTCAACTCAAAGCTATTAAGAATAATTATGTTGAGATAATAAACATAATCACAATTTTCTTCCTTGAAGTTTATAGTATTATTGAGAGAGTTATTGTGCCACTAGTACCCATGAGTGACTGTATCCTTTTTATTCGCTGAAATTCTTCCATTGTGAGTTGTTGTTTATGTTAGATGTCATCAGCACTGAATATTCACTTAGATGCATTGTAGGGGCTAGTAGGGAAGATACAGATGCTATGGGCTATCAGACTTGACACTGTAGGGAATATTTGATATGAAAATAAAGCCCAGTGTCTCAGGGGAGTAACACACTAACAGATTACTTCCCATTTATTCCAGAGTCAGGGTGGATCACAGCACTTTTTCTTAAAAGCTGGTATCCAGCACTCACCTAGTATCTCTTCATTTCAAAATTATAACATCTTCGAAACCGGAGCACCAGAGTCACTATAGGAGAAAAAATCTAGACAATTGTATAGAATAAATTTTAAGTTCCGAACTAGTGCTGGCTTCATCATTTCTGTGCACATCCTATCACTAGAGTCTAATCACTTTTCCAACATACACTACTAAGTTTAAGTTTTCCAACCCCTTCTTCTCATGCAATAAACTCATCAGGCATGAAATCTGACTTCAGATGATAATAAATAATTGTTTCTTCATGAGCTTGCCTACTGTCAAGTATGCAAGACCATCTCTTCAAGCTCATGCGTTCTGCTACCTCTCGTTATGGGGTGGGGCGTGTTAATGGAACACATGCTGGGTGCTTACTACAATACCGTTTGAGCACAGGATTCCCATTTCTGTACTATTCAGTAAAGCTGTGCTATGATTCAGTAACAAACCCTAGAATAAGACAGTAAGGATGAGCAAGGGTTAAGAACTAGAAATATCTGTACGATCCAGATCATGAAGTGAGAAAAAGATGTAATTTAGCAGGACCATGCAGGCATGAAACAAGGAGAAATAGAGGCAGAAAACAATTTAGAAGTCAATTTCTATATCTGGATAAGGAAAGTAGGGTCTTAAATCAAGGTTACCTAGGAGAAACAGAAAAAAGAAAGAAGGCATCTGAAAGATATGCTGAAAGAAGAATATCTGGCTTGGTAGGAAAGCAATCAATCCAAGTGAAAGGTGCCAGTATTATTTAAGGTGCCAATTATTGAATTCACTTGCTGTTTAATTTTATTTGTCCTTATTCTAAGACTGAGATGGTCAGATTTGACATAAAGTTTTCTAGGGTTGAGTTTCAGTATCAAATAATATTACATGAAAACATTTTGTAAATTGTACTATGTAAAGTAAATGTTTACAAGTCATCATTGGGTAGGAAAGAAACCCTTAAAATAGTTCTAAATCTTTGAGCTTGAATATCTAGGAGAACCCTGAATCTCTAAAATAAAAGATAAGAACAAATGGTAAGACATGACGATACATTTGAAACCGGCCGACCGGAGTTTCCATCCTGACCTGTAGGGGATGTAGTCAGCGAAAGCCTTTCACAGTGTCATTACCCAGAAGACTCTGAAACCATGAACTGTGAGCCAGTAAACTGTCAAGGGGAATGTAACAGGAAAGTGCAGAAGTGGGTCAGAAAAAGGAAAGAGGCAAAACGAGGCTAAAATTTCAGAAAAGGAACTAGTACGGTCCCTTTAGCTTGCTGCTAGAAAACTGGATTTTAAATTGTACCACTGTGTTCAATCAGCATGAGGAAAGGGGGCAGGAATTTCATCCTGCTGTAACCCAATAGTCACATGTTGTCTAAGATCCCAAGGAACACAAGCTGTAGAGAGTTCTTGACTTTTCTTGATTTGGCGAACCGGCACCAGGAAACAGTCATAAAAATTCAGGCAAAGAAGGGCCACAGGTATGGTCAGTTGGAAATAAAGGCATGGAGACGAGACACAAAGTGATCTAGTGCGACTCACGGGAAGCTTCGAACACGCTGTTTGATTTCAGAGAAAAGGTGAACCGAGTAGTTGGCTTCATGTAAAGCATCTGAGGTATAATTAGGATTAAGCGTTCCATATGTTAATGGGATTTTTAAGTATCTCTGAGATTTTAAATTATTATCTTCTTTTCACAAGTTTCTGCTTTGCAGATTCTAATAGTAGCCCTCCCCACTTTTCTGCTGCCTCCCTCGGGGATCCGAAAGGGTGGGGCTGTGACTTAGGAGAGGTTATTTTCATGGGTCTACTGGACATTTGAAAGTTCCTCCACTACCTTCTCAGACGGTGCTGTGCAGCTCCCCAATCCACGTTCTTCTCAACACACTGAACATGTCACCAGTGCTCCTGGTGACACAAATGTACCTGGAGGCACACGTGTCTCACCTAAATGAAGGGATTTGTTTAAATCCCCTTCGACTCTCCTGTATGTCCCTTGTCCCTCTAAGATGTTATTATTTAGCAACAAATTTATTTCTCAGGTAGAATTTTATGTAATATCAGATACTCATTAAGGAATTTTCTTACTAAAATTCTTTGTATTAGTTCATAGTAACTTACAGAATATAAGCATAAGAAATTTAGCTAATTTCATCCTTCATCCCAGTTGATAGGTTTTTTGATACACTGAATACTTTAAAAGCTTACTTTAGAAGGACACATTATTATTCCTATCCATAGTTCAGCACCATGGAGCATTATGTGAAGAGTCTAGTGATTTTGAGGGTAAATATAAAGGTACTGAGAAAAAAATATAGAGATCTTATGCAGGAGGAAGGAAGGAACCTCTACTTTTCAGGGATTCATGGTTTTCTCATTTATACACAGACTTCTTAGATGTGTCTTGAAGGCAAATCTTTCACACGATGCTCTCTGAGTCTTTAAATGCAGTTAAAAACTTCTTTTTCCTCACAGGGAAGTGAGGATTTATGTGGCAGAATTTTTACTTAGTAATTAATTTGGACCCCAACAGCGTGGAGATGGTGAGAAAAGGACCCTATTAAGACTTGATATTAAGTTAATAGCAGGTGACAGTGACTTCATCAAAACCCCTGTGCAAAACATCAAGTAGATGGAAATTTCAGTTCTGGTACATTACTCAGCTGAGTATCATCAGACCTGCTTACAAGGGTCATAAAGATTATTTGTACATTAAAGAAGGGCCTGTCCATCACGCTCAGTATGAAAAGAGAAGCAGGAAAATTACCATCTCATCTCTTTCACAAATGCAAAGAGTATCAGTGCAGTTTCACTAATGAAACACCCAATACCATGGAAAATCTCACTGGCCATTTTTCAGTATTTCTTACACATTTAGCTACACACATACACACAAGACTCATACACACGCATAGACATATATACATGTACATTTTTACTAGAAGAGTCAGGGAGAGTTAGACTAGGGATTGTCAGCATTTCTGTATCTTCCATGAAAAGCTACAACAAAGAGGGAAAGATGGAATGGAAAAGAAAGATCGTCACTGTGACAGACAAAATATGCTAACAAAACAGGAGGCAAGTGTCACATACCAGACTAGAAACTTAGTAAGGCTAGGACAAGGATAAAAAGCAGCAACAGAAAATGTATGAATAAAATTCCGGACAACTGATATTTCCCACTGTATGAGATGGTAAAAAGATGATGCACTAATGTATGCAGGATACATAGGGTTTTGATGTCCATTTTCTTTTAAATGATCAGTTAATAGGGAGACTGGACCACTTTCCATTCACATGAACTCAGCCTGTGAGTGAGCAACACTTCTGTGTCTTGTAAGCAGGAGGCTTCAAAGTTGTGAGCAAGTGGTTTGCAACAGGATTATCTTTGTTTCTTACCTCTGTCCCTTGTGCCTTCTATAAGCCAAAAGGACATTTCTGATTAATACTGTAATTAGATGGTTATTAAAAATAGTAATCATCCAGAAATTATGTGTTGTCATAAACATCCTGTACAGAGAAGATATTTGAATATTTAAAAGTCGAACATTACAATTGGCTTCATATGGAAGAAGCCAAAGGGGATATAAAGAATTTTTAAGTTCCCAAGAAAGCACTCACATTAAGAACAAGTTGTCGTCTTGATCAGGCTGGAACTTAGTGCCACGCATCCTACAGATTCCCCTTGTGGCCAGTACTAGTGAACCAATTTCTGTTAATGAAGAGCTCATGTTTATGGCTAATATAGAAGAAAATGTACTGAAGGAGGGAGCTCAGTCATTCACTGGAGATAGCTTAATTCTGGTAATTTCCAATTTCCAAGCTTGTTTTAATTTGTTATCAAAGTAATCACTCATTCCGGCTGGAGTCAGAAATAGCTTTTTTTGTCGTCTGTGGCTTGACAGATTATTCAAATGGAACCCCATTTTTTAAAGCTCACCTGCTCAGCATCTGTGATGTGCTTACAAGTTCCAAAAGGTATAGTTTTCAGCATCAGAGCCAAGATGAAAGGATCTCAGGCTGTCTTGCTGTAGTCTGGGAGCCAAGGAACATATTTCATGACTTTAAATCCCAAGGGAAGCGCGTGAAGAGCAGGGGCTGATGGGAGCAGAACTGGAGCGATGGGCTGGTCGCTGGATGTCATCTCTGTGCCTCCTAACCTTGCAGGTGTCCTTGGCCACTCTTGGCCAGGGAAAGATGATCTGGATTTTGCTATAAGCATAGAACTACTTTCACATAACTGTCCTTGACTTTTCAAGGACTGGCCCATATTTCCTTTGATCCGTAGTCTTCATTCATCCACAGTGTCCAGGAGAGTGGTCAGCTCAATGTGTTTGGCCAGCTGCATAGAAGCTCAGCAAATGATACGGTGCAAATGTTAAGTACTATTTAGAAATTGTACTCGGAGGTCCAGACGGAATTATGCAATTCACAAAGATGACCTTCCCACCAGAAACTGGAACATTATTTTGCAGTTTTTATCAGGGATAGCGCAATGAGACAACAGTTCCCATTCGGGGCTCTATTTGACTTTACAGCCATGGTGAAAAGGACACACGGGAAGCATATGGAGTTTTATGTAGTGTACAGAGTGACCACAAAGTTCTCAGGACTACTTTTGCAGGAGGAGGTACAATGGGCTGCGTGACTGAGACAGCTTGGTGAGGTCGCGATGAGGTCACAGGCTGTAGCCGGTTTTCTTTCCGTCTGAACAAAATCACAGTCGCAACAGAGATGGCAGGAGAAAAGGAGCCTGGGGGTGTGAAGTGACGGAGGTGTGGTGTATTCAAAAAGGAAAGAGAACTAAGCCATGAGATCCTTGTCTCAGGATTTGTCCCTCTAAACGTATCATCTGAGTTCATCTCCTGGAAGCCCCGGTTTTCAAAGCAAAGCAGGAGAGAAGGATGGTCAGAGCAGATAAAACTGATTGTCACTGAAACCACAACTTTGGAGTGTGCTTTCTGAATATGTCTGAAAACACTCTCAGACCTGAGCCACTGCTCCCTCATTGTCACTGAGTGGCTTCCAGGGATGATAATGAAGAATTGTCTCCTCTTTATTGCTTTGGCTGATGCTTGACTCCGTGGCGCCAAGAATCTGGATCTCCCCGAGCCAGGCAGTGCAAAAACAATACATTAGCATTAAATAATGCCATCTCTGGCGGCTGGATTGCAATGGAGGAAGTTAACAGAGCAGGGGCTTTGTACGGGAGCCTCCATCTATAATCTCTTGTTTCCCCAGGCTGAGAGGAGGAGAAAGGAGCCTTGGGGGTGGGAAACACAGAATGCCCTAATCTCACGATAAAAATAATATGATTCCCCTACCTGCTATCTCTCTCCACCAGGTTCCTGCTCTCTCCACAGAGTACTAGTAATGCCCATAAGTGTTGGTTAAAATAAAAATTTCTGTTGCATAAGCATATGAAAAATACATTGCACTTAGTACAGTTGGCTTGAGAATACATTTTTATCCCTGCTCACCTTTCCAACCCTGTCCATATTCACTGCAGCTCCCACAAGTGACCATAGGTGGGCTGAGCTCACACGGGGTCCTTCTAGTACCCAGGGTCTGCTGTGAGCCTCAGGGTGCACACCAGCTCAGCCTGCGCAGTTGGTCGGGGACAGGGTCTCGCTAACCTTACTGTGCTCTGTTCCTGCTCGGATTTGAAGAAGCTGAGACCACAGTGGCAGGCTGGGGCTCTCACCAGATCAACCTCTGGCTTTTCATCCACTTGGCAACACAACGTGCTATGATAATTTACTTGGGTTTGGGAGGCGATATGGGAATGCTAGTCCCTCAGCCATTTAAGAAATACTTCTCACCGACCCACTACATGCCAAGCACTCTCCTGAGGATGTCACTCCGCTACCGGGGACTTTTCCGGTGCCAGGGGCTTGGCCCATGTGATCTACTTCATAAGACAGTTATTGTTTTCCCCTGTTTTAGGATAACCGAAGTGAGAAATGATACTTGGCCAGGTCACGTGGGCAGTCTGGTTACCTCCCCACTCTGCGCTAACGCACTCTTCAGACTCCGCCTCTTATCGAGGTGCTCTCTTCCTTTCTCCAACAAATCAGTCCGGACCTCTCCTGCTGTGTCCTATGATGACAGTCAAGAGCCCACACAGCATCTCCTCTCTGGGCGGCCTGCTCGGAGTGGCCCGGTGACACTCACTCCCTGCGTAGCCTGCGCTTGGATCTCTCACCAACGCTCTTGACCCTGTGTCTCTTTGGTTGACTTTCCAGGAGCCCGTAGCTTGGGGATGATCATCTCCTTCCTTTACCTTCACACCCTTCATTCAGGTCCTTGCCTGTGGGTGGCACCACTGGGGGTGGACGCAGCAGGGGGGAGACTCAGAGGGGAGGATTTCCAGCTAAGGCAAGAGTTAGAACCGAGGCCCAGTGAATATCACTGGGCAGCTGCAGAGGACAGAAGAAAAGAAAGGCTGGGAGAAATGACCCTGCACCCTCCAAGAGTCTACGTGGGCCTCTCCTTTCCATACTGGATCACAGCAGGGACACTCCTGAGTATCCTTCAGGCTTTTCTGGTGCTCAGTCTTACATGACCCTAGGCTGTCTCTTTCATCCTTTCCCTCATGGCTGATTTCTCTGCGGTTCTGATGATCCCGCTGTAAGAAAGTGTTTCCAGGCAGTTTGGCAAAGGGATGAGGAAGGCGTTGTGTTCCTTCAGCAGCACACAGATCCCTTCTCACCACTTCCACCCTAAAAATATTTATCAATATCACCATGCCTTCCTTAGCTATCATTTATCCAAGTAGTACCAGCACCAGTCTCGCCATCTTCCCTCATAAACCAACCCCTCCAGCCCCTGTAATCAATATCCTGCTTCTCTCTGAACTCTCCAGGGTCTGAACATTTTAATAAAGCACACAAAGCTGAAGACTCCTCTTCTCTAGGGTACTAGAGCAATGACCTACCCGTAGGGGAATGGCGTATGCTAAAAAGACACCATGGCCCTGTGGATGCCTCTGTGGAGTTCAAGCCACGTTTCCCATCCAGAATGTTTTTTGTCCAGTTGTGACCAGTGTGTCCCTTCTCTTTCCACTGCCTAAAGTCAGACTAGGATAACTAGTTGGTAGGCTTTGCCCTCTGCCTCTCCCTAACTCAGCCTGGTTTCTACCTTCTATATCAAGTTTTCTCACTTCTGGGGCCCTTACGGTGGCCTGTAATGGGCCATCAATACTTCACTCTGACTTTGTAGCTCAAACACCAGGGATTTTTCTCCCTGGTTTTCTATCAAAATGTATCAATTTGGGGTCAGGGCTTGGGCAATGGCACTGCACCTTCCTCAAAAATACAAGGTCCTGAGTTCAGTCCCTGTATGGAAGAAAAACAAATAAACAAACAGGAAAAGCAAAACAAGACAACAACAACAACAAAAAATCCCAACATATCAGTTTGGACTTAAAATTGGGTAGAACTATATTCAAACAATAGGTAAATGACACTGACCTACTGGATCACTTTAAGTGTTATTTACCTTTCTGAGCCTTAGTTATCCTACTTCAAAAGTGAGGATAAGGGGCCGGGGATTTAGCTCAAGTGGTACGGTGCCTACTTTGGAAACATAGGGACCTGAGTTCAATTCCCAGTACCTCAAAAAAAAATGTGGATAAGGTTTATATACAACCCCAGAATATGGAAATTAGAGAAAAAACATACTAATAGCACTAATTAATTATACTTGTTGTTATTGCCTTCTTTCTCTTTTCCTCATTTCTTCTCTTCCTCTCATTTATATCTGAGACGAGGATTTAGACCAGTGATTCACAAATGAAAGAGGAAGAAAGATATTTGTTTACTTATCCAGTTTGCTACTACCAAAGTTTACTTCACTGGAGACTTCATTCCTGTCTTGAGCATGTGGATGTTCTCTGCAGGAATGCAAAGTTTTATAAAGAAACCCTGGTTGGCTTTATTATTTATTCATTTTCATGATCATTGCTAAAAAGAACCAGGGGGGAAGAAAAGAGGAAAAGTTACAGGAAGAATTAAGGTACATTCTTTTCTGAAGCAGCCATGGTGGTACCTAAGAAAATTAAGTCAGAAATAGAAGATATTTGACAGTATTAGAGAATATTTATATCTGTGAGTAGATAAAGATTATGTGAGAAGTACTTTTTGCAGATGTATTGTTCAGAATCCAATTAAAAATAGTCTCTGCCAGGGAGTTCAATAGTGGGAATTTGTTTTGGACTGTGACTTAACATGCTGTTGGTAAAACTGTGGAGTCTGATGCTAGTGATGCTAGTGAGATTCTTCTACACCTAGAAGAGGATAGTGAAAGGAAAAGGCAATGTGACCAGAGGGTGAGGGCCAGGATGCACAAGAGAGCTAGAACTACAGAGAGCTTCTGCCAGCTATGAGTTGGGGGGGAGGGGGAGGGAAGAAGGAAGGGGGAGGGAAGGATGAGCTGAAGGAGATGTTTCTACACTTCTCCCATCTTCTTCTCCAATTTCTATCATGAACTGAATTAGTTCTAAACTACTTGGCAAAGGAAGTGAATTAGCCTCTGTCATACAAAGCAGAGAGGAAAGGACAAGGAATGGTTCTGAGATCAAACAGGCGAGTGAGAGAGTCCCAAGAAACATTGACAGGGTGTGTGTAATAGTCAAGCAGATGTCCAAGGAGTCTATCATAAAGTGCAAGATCACACGCATGTTTCCTCCTCTCCTCTACCTCTAGCATCACCTCTATATTTAGTTTCATTTACCAAGTTAAAGAAAAAGTGTTCTCCCTAGGAAAAAGCAAGTTGCACTTACCGGCTGAAGTCCAAACAGGGAACAGAAATCATATCTGCAATTTGAACAGAGAAAATGTAACATAAAGAAATATGAAGTAGATAAAACGCAGTTAGCAAATAAAAGAGAGACCTAGAATAACAGTGTAGCAGTCACAGAAGGTGACTACCCTGAATGGAAGGGACCAGAAAGACACTTGGGAAGTCAGAGACCGGCCCTTGAGGCCAAGGCCGCAGTCTTCTGCAGGATCCCTGCTGCAGTACAACCAAGCGGAGGCCCCAAAATTTCACTGCAGCTGAATGGCAAAAAATTAACATCGGCAGATCTGTACAATATGTTTTCAAATGAGATGCCTTTGTCAAACCGAAACTATGTATACCACAGAGTTTACAAATTTCAACGTAAGATTGAATAGTTGCACAACATCAGTTCTCCCCATTTTAATAGTTAAGTTGTACAACATCAGTTCTCCCCATTTTATTAGTTAAGCCATCGTCTGGGGTGTGATCTGAGAGGAACGCCGCTCCGTACGTTTGACTAAGGCAGCGTACTCTATGTGAGCCCTCAGAGCCTCAGCCGGGTATGACTCATCACACCAAAAGGCCGCTAAATATGGAGCCTATCTTGATTGAATCAACAAGAAAAAACTCCCCTGTCTGTGAGCAGAAGGCTCTAGTAGAAAGTTAGGAAATTGCTTCTCTGTCCTCTTTACTTATCTTAAGTCAGATCCTTGCTTTAAGGTTCTGTTTAAGCCCTATCCTCCTCTCTAGACTGACATCATCCCTCTCTCTCAACAAAAATCTTTCTTTTTTTTTATGGTGGTGTTTTTGTTCTTTATAATCCTTTTGAAAAAGTTGCATCCCTATGTTCCCCACTCACTGTCCCTCTTCTGCTCTGTCTCTACCTCCCTCTCTGTTTCTGTTTCCCTGTCTCTCTCCCATCCCCCCCCTTCTGGGTGCCAGGTTCAGTGGGATTGTGATCTGTGCTGGGCTTGAGAGAGATCTATGCAGACAGGGTGATATTTAAACCTGAGTTACATCTTGCAGGTGATTTGAATTTTGACAAGTAAAAAGCAGTTCATGCATGTTTCAGTGAGTGAGTGTGTGGGTGTGTGTCTCTGTGTGTGTACACACGTGCCTGGTTATGGGCATTTGTTTCTAAACAATGGACGTGGGGTTCAAGATGGGAGATGGAACAAACTCAATGACTGCAGATCAGCCAACAGAAAGCAATGTGGCTTTTCTATGTAGAAAAAACTGAATATACAAGAAATGTTTTATTCTATCTTCTTTTTCACAGTAGTGATCCGGGGACTTTGCATTCTGATGCCCTCAGGAGTGCACAGAACACTCCTCTTGATTAGCAATAAACTTCGCTCAGGAAATCATGTCCCTTTGGGAGAAAGTGCTGATTCTCTTTGTACTGTTTGTCCTCGCTGAACAAGTGTGAGAGATGCGTGTCTTCACCATCTTTTCAGTGTTGCATTGTTCCCCGTGTAATACAATCTCTTCTCTTGCCTTTTGTCTGTTTTGGGAGCAGAAGCTGCCTGCCCTCACTTGGACAGATTGTCCCTGACTAATAGATCTCAGCCTTAGGACTTGGTTCTTTGTACTCACCCAGCATTTTAGTCTTTATCTGTCTGAGACTGGTTATACCAAGATGTACGTTCTTCAGTGGTATTCATTATCTTTCCTATTTTGGACTTTGCTCAGGAGTATTCTCTAGAAGGGAGATGGTAGTAATTGCTCCAGTCACTACATTTCAGCACCCAATGTTGCTATAATTTAGGGACAGAGTGTATTTAAAAATAAAATTTAAAAAGCTGAGAAAAAGGCAGTTGAGACACTGCCACTTCACCAATGTAACTTCACAATTCCCACTGTAAAATGAACTGACTCTTTCTCCTGACTCTTCCTCCTTTCTTACCTCCCCAAATATCTCCGGAGTATGCAGCTGGTGACATTTATCCGGGAATGAAGGCTAACTAAAATTGGGGAAACAAGGACTATTATCTACCAGTTATTCAGAAACTTTATATAAATTAACTGACTTAATGTTTGAAATTTGGTCAAAGTGATTCCCACCTGACAGAAAAACTCAGAAAGTACAATGATGGGCTTATACCCAGGAGAACTTTAAAAGGGTGAGGTGGACGCAAATTCACATCCCCCAGGGTGTCATCTTCTCCTTGGGGTCGCAGCCTACCCAGGGACAAGCACGTGTCACTGTGCAGTAAGACGAGGGTTGGGAGCAGCACTCTGGAAGAACCTGGAGGGAGGGGAGGAATATGTCTCACTCAGGGCTCCCCTCTGTGCTCTGAACTTTCTCTTGGGGAAAAGATGGACGCAGAGTTTGTGCAATAGGGCGCGGTAGCTAATAGAAATGTTCACAGTTATTTAGAGCTAGGATAGCTCCTTTTCCTTTACTTTTAGAGGGCCAAGGACACCTGTGGCACGGGCAGGGGAGAGGGATACTGGCTTGGAATCAGCAAGCTCATTGACAGTATCACTCTGAACAGAAGGGACAGGCACAGAGCTTCTAGCATGAGCCATGGGAGTGATGAGCAGAGCCCAGTGGGCTCCTCTGAGGTCCCTTCCAGCTCTTATTCTGTGATAAATAGATTCCCATTCTCCTTCAGGCTTCACTCTTGATCTCTCCATGGGTAGCAACCACTTCTTTCAGTGATCATTTATTTATTTATTTAATTTTTAGCGTGTGGTTGAAACCAAGAGAGTGGAACCCCTAGGAGACCCAATTCCATCATAGATTTTTGTATAGCCTCATTTAGGAAAATCAATCTCATGGCATGGGTTCTCAGTAGAGCAAACGTGCAAGGAAAGAGCCACTGACCTAGCATTTGTTAAATGCGTTGGGAGAGTGTTTCTGGTTGTTTCTGTGTCAAGGTGGATAAAGAAATTACTCAGAGTATGTGGAAATGTAAATATTACAAATGGGCTAACACCCCAAGCTGTGTCCAAGCAATAGCAGCTTTTAGAAAAAGAAATTATTTCTCAGATAGTCCCAAACATCCTGAAATTTAACATCGAATTTAAAAAAAATAAATGGTATTTTACACTGTTGTCTTAGCTTCTACTTAATTCAATGTAATTAGTTTTAAAACACTAAATTATGATAGCTAATCGAGAACTTAATTCTATAAGATCAGATCACATAGAAATAAAACCTTGATGGAAGAGTCTAGACAGATTTTTTTTTCTTATCTCTGCTGTGGCAATTCTCTTTTTATTAATACTATTGGCTCTTGGTCAATTCTGACAGAAATAAATTTAACCAACTTAGGTTTAAAAGACTAAAAAAATGTGGTCATATATTCCTCAAATTATCCCACCACTCTTTGTAGATTCCTTTCAACTCCATTTTCTGGAGAGTAGTCAAGGATTTATTCAAAATCATGCAATGCCTAAAATAATCATTATTCCCTCTATTATAGGGGGTATTATATCCGGGGCCCTTTCACTTACAGGCGTGTCTGTCAAAGGGACCATTTTTCAGGCTCACAGTTCCCAAGACTCTGTCACTTTCTTACTTACAGAGGCCCAAAATGGAAACTATTTTTCTTTTCATTATGAGCTGTCACTTTTTCATCTTGGCACTGCAATGATAGACTTTCATTCATCTTCTATATTACCTTTCCTGAAACCCCTGACATAGACTGACACAATGCAAAATGCAGGAGATCTTGGAGCATACGTTGGCAATTTTCAGGGAAGGCAGCAGCTTGTCTTGCTCCGTTATTTTAAATATATATTGAGAAAGCCGAAATTTTGACGTGGCAGCCTGGAAATGCTAATGTGCCACGTTCTGTTTTTGCCCATGTGTTCCTTTGCCCCAAATCAAAGGTGTGGCAAAGGCCAGCAGTGTTGCCCAGCCTTTATCTGAGTGAAGGTCAAGAGTAAAACGTTTGCTCAGAAATCTATGAGGAAAGAAGCAGATGAGGGGAAACAGGGTTATATTTTCTCAATTTCTTCTGAGCATGTTGAGTACAGCAGCGATTCCTCTGTGTCTATTGAGTTTCTCCAGGGGCCAGATAAATCCCTAGGCAAATCCAGCTCATCTTACGGACCCATGTAACAAGTAGAAAGGCAGTGACACTTTGCTGGCCTACACAGGAGTCCAGACACAGTTCTCAGTGGGGCTGGGTAGAAGCATTCCACAAGACACTGGAAAGCAAAGGGAGAAAAAAAGAAAAGATAGATCCAATTTACTCACATTGCTTTCAAGCAATACTAAGTTTATTGTATGCTTATTTATGTGGAGAAATAGCCAGTATATCAACTAACTTTGTCTTGCATGGAATGTGGAGGCTGTCAAAGGAAAAATATCTTGCATCCTTGATATTCACATTTCTAAAAGGACACTGGGCTAGCTATAAAAGAAATTGTGAAATAGCTAAAGTTTGGTATTCATTGCTGTACTTCCCATTGAACCCTAGATTTTATTGGATCAGAATTTTCATTGCCTAGTACTTCTATAGCAAAACAAGCAAGACAGGGACCTTCACCAGAAATGGGACGATATTATCACAGCCTATTGTCTATGAAGCAGGTCTTGTACTTGTTCTTAAATTCTAAAATCTGATTCAAGTCCCAGGTATATAAAACCTTATCAAGAGTCATCTCATCTGGGAGTCTAACTTTATTTTCTCAAACAGATGTTTCATACTCTAAGGATATTCTTAACTATTTATACTTAAGCATTGGTTTTTGTTTAACATTGTGTCCTTAGTTTTTAATATAGTTCTCAATAAATGGCTGGCGATTGAAAGGACCAGACTGACTGCCTAGTTGTTTCGAATTCTGACCTTAAATATGAGCAGTAGAGTTGTTTTCCCTAGAACAGTACGTTAAAACCTAATTGGAAGGCTTTTAGGCTGGGTATGCCCTTTTTCTGTTCTTCATGACCTGCAGTATTCTCTTTCCATGTGTTTAGTATCATCTGTCTGACTCAGTTAAGCTTGAAGTTTTGGATTCTTTCATTCCATTTTGTACCAGTTCTCTAACAGCGCATATTTCACGATGTGTTTAATCTCTCATTGTTCCTTACATGACTTTGTTCGAACCTGAAAAACACCGTTGAACACTCTCCCATTCTTGTGAAGTCATGGTCAGTGTAGAGTTCCTCTCAGTTAGCTGCCACTGAGCCATGAGTGCAGAACACAGACAATTCCATACCTGAAAGCTCAGCCACCCTCTCTTCACTGCAGAAGGTGAGAAGGTAAAAGAGACAAACAGAAGGAAAAGGAGAAGTTCATGTGAACAAAATGGAACCTACTGAACTCACAAGGAAAGGGATAAGCTGGAGGCACAGGAAGCGGCTGAAGAAAACCTGCCCCTGTGGGGAAAAGGGGACGGTGGTCAACTGGAAAAATGACTGACAAGCAGAACAGAGTTTCAAATATGGAAGGTGCTGTCGAGGCCCAGCACCAGTAGTGACCATGAACATACTAAGTGTAGATTAGGATACAGATTAGATTCTCTTTCTACACTGAGATAAAAAGAGTTTTCATCTGCCCTGTCCGGCATGAGTTCTTCCTCTCACCTTTGACAGTTACGGCACTGCTTTCATTCTGGAGGGAGTTATGTTTTGCCACTTTGTATCTCTGTATGTATTGTTCAAGGTGACTACTTAAATTTTCTCTCTCTGTGCATTGTTTCAAATTTCCTGTTTGACAACAATCATGCAGCAGACTATTCTATATAGCTTTCATAGAGAACGGAGACTATTCTATATGCATTCACTAAATTATTTATATAGGATACTTTTCTGTGCTGCACAACATATGTCTAAACTTTCTAGGCTCTGTTTCCACAGACCGGATTTATGCTTTCTTTTTTACTACCTCTCAAATAATCTTTTCTACCCAGATTAGCATTTCCTACTCACTGAAAAAGTTCATCTGGATGTTTTCCTTATCCGTCTAGGAACAGGAGTTCTGTGCTGCATCTGCCTAATGCCCACTGTTTTTCAGGAAAACATCGCACATGCAGATCATTAAAGCGTGTGTGGTCAAAGAGCTTTCTGGAACGTTCCTAGATAGATCTTTCCCTTAGTGAATTTAAGTGCACATGGGGTGTGATCAAGAGATAGAGTGCATGTTTAAATACAGTTACTTTAAGAGATTCATTGTCATTAATCCTCCCAAGATATTCCCACTGGCTTCTCCTGCATATCTTATTGTTCTTGCCACTTCTTGAAGCAGTCCTGGAAGCCTCCGTTTAGGAGTGTTGTTAGTTGCGTTCTCATGGCTTTCAGGGTTCCGAACTGATCGAAGTCATTTACTTTTCCTGGTCATTTTGATCTGGGGAAGAGTCAGAAGTCACATGAAATGATGTCAAATCTGGCGAGTAAGGGGGATGAGGCCACTCCATAGTGAGTTAAAGTGGCCGCCTTTCCACTGAATGACCCTTCGCAGTAGCATTCACTGGATTTTCTTTTTTAAATCATACCTCACCTCATAAACACATTCACTAAAGTGCACTTCCAGAAAGTAGCAAGAGCAACAGGATAATTGTATTCTAAATGAAGGGAATTGTACTGTAAGGAAGTTTATTTTAAATTTAACATTTATCATATGCTCTGAGTACACCTTCTAGTATCATATTAAGTTCCTGAGAAGTGCTAGCCTTTGTTACTATTCCGCAGAGATAATTTCTTAAACATTTCTGCTATTAAGTCTAAAAATTTACATAATTTTAGTAGTTTTTTCTTGTGATTTTTTTTTGAACTTCTCTTGTTAAGTTTAGCTTGGTTTTTTTTTTATGTAGATTAGCCAGAAACCTAAAGAAAATCAGATTGGAAGGCTTGCACTATGCAATTTTAAGCATTCTTTTGTAGTTTAATTAATCAAAATGTGGTAATGTTAAAGTAATGGTCGATAAGAAGCTTAATGGAACAGAATATAGATTCTAGAAATAAACAAATATTAAAAATGATTTTCAATGAAATCACAAAGGCAATTTACAAGAAAACCACTATTCTTTGCCATCAAATGGTATTAATACAGTTGGAAATTAGTATGCAAAAGATAAATAAAATTAAAGTAGTAAGGGAAATAATTTATGTATATCTCCTTATGTATAAATTAACTCAAATGGATCTTATTTTTAAGTGTACTACCTAAAACTATAAATTTTCTATCAGAAAACACAATAGAAAACCTTTGTAACCTTGAGTTAGATAAACATTTCATAGATTTTTCACTAAAAATGTGAACTGGTAATGAATATTTGATAATTACCTTCTTGATAAAGGACTTGTATCCAGAAGACACAGAAAATTTTCAACAGTGAATTATTTTTTAAAATTTAAAATGATCTAACTATAAGGTTACTTCACCAAAGAAAATAATTTAACAGCAAAGAAGTACATATGAAAAAATGAGCAATATTATTAGTCATTAGGGAAATGTAAATTTAAACCACAGTGAGATATTGCTAAGTATTAGCATAGTGAAAATTAATAAGGAAAAACCATAGCAAATGTTAGTAACAAAGGACACAGAAAGCCTACCTCTTGTTTACTGCCAGTTAAAATGTAAAATGGTACAAGCACTTTAGAAATAGTTTTAAAGTTAAGTATATATTTCTTTTATGGTGTAACACTCAACTCCTCACATTTAGGCAAGCTCAAATACAAAGCATGTCCACAAAAAGTCTTGTAGATAAAAGTTCCCGGCAACTTTAGTTGTAATAGCCAAATCCTGACAAGTCAAATGTATTTAAATAGACATATATGTAAATAAATGGAGGTAAAGGCTTATAAAGGGATATTAATTATTAATAAGGAATAAACTTCTTATACACAAAACAGTGGGTCAGTACAAATTATATACACTGAATACATGAAGCCAGACAAAAGTGCTGTACTACCTCATTTATTTTTCTGGCAATATCTAAAATGCTCCAAATTTGAAAGGTCTATGTTTAATTCTTCGTGTCATGTTAAGGATATCTCTTTGAGACATTTTTCTTTCCTTTACAAATGGAAGAGACTTTTGCCATCACCCAAGCAGAAGTTTGAATGGAATAGATATTTGGAGGTGATAGAATTTTCCCTGGACAAAGAAGGTCTATTTATATAGATGTGAGTAGGAAGGAAATATGTTTAAATATAACTAATTTAAAGAACTTTTTCAGATCTATTATGCATTTTGCTCCTTTTAGGAACTCAGATAACATTTCCCAACAGCAGAGCAGTTTTACAGGTGCAGAATTTTGGCTCATTGCAATTCAGTAAGAATGGTTTAGGACCAAAGGCAAATATCTCTCCATGAGCTTGTTTTCTTCTTTGATGTTTCATTTTTTTTTTTTTTTACTAACAGCAGTCTATTTCAATCTCATTTGCCTTGCTTTATGACTTTCTATAAAGAGGAGAGCAAAATCAAAAAAAAAAGAAAAGAAAAAAAAACCTGAACAAAATATACACACACACTCTCTCTCAATCTCTCTCTCTCTCTCTCTCTCTCTCTCTCTCACACACACACACACACACACACACACACACACATCCAGTAGGATGCAGAATAGACACATTGTGTCAGGAGTTTGGGAGTGGTGAGTCCATGTGGCAGGTGTGGAGATACAGTCCTCAGATCCCAACTCAAAATGATGGACACTGGCACTGAGGAGTGTAATTAGTGAACACCTGCAGTGCCATCAAGATTTGCCTCGAGGCTACTCCTCCCAGGTAGTATACAGCCAAGAATAGAGCTCCATGCAAGGCCTGGGAACTGGCTGCTTCCGCCCATGGTTGGGCTCCTCTATGGGTCTCTTACCGCCCTGAGCTTCCCCTGAGGCTCACTAAGGACGTGTGAGGTCCTTGTCCTGATTGGAGGCTCCTTTCACCCCATTCCACTTCCACTGTCCTTCTTTCTCAGGCTTTCTTTTCTTTGTGGGTTCAACCTGAGTGATTTGTTTGTGTAATTCTGTCCACAATTTTTTTTTTATCTTTCACAGGGGTTAGACCCTATAAATCACTTTTATTCTTTTCTTAAATGAATTGTGTTTATTATTACATTTTAGGAAAACATTATGATCACATTTCTCATTGGCAATTTGTATCTGTACATAATCTATCTCAATTCTCATTTTTCTCATTCTCCTGCCTGCCCATCAACACCACAACCCTTCTATATACATACTCCATTTCCATATTTTCTTATCATCAAATATTTTTCCTTTCCTTTTTTGCTTTTCATTGCCTTTATCCAGTTACCTTTCCCAGTGAATACCTGCTGTACATTTTGGACCTCATTTATATCTTCAGCTTCTCACAATACAGACCAGATACAGTATTTATACGTCTTTATCCCATTTATTTCACTTATGAGCATGGTCTTGAGGTGCACCCATTTAGCTATAAATATCTCTAACATCATTCTTTATGGCTGAGTGATACTCCATTTTATAAAAATAACACATCTTCTCCTTCTCCTTCTCTTTCTTCTTTTTTGAGACAGGGTCTCTATTTGTAGTTCAGGCTGGCCCTGAGCTCACTATGTAGCCCAGGCAAGCCTCGAACTCAGCAATCTTCCTGCTTCTGCCTCCCGAGCGCTGCGATTACAGGCTTGAGCCACCTAGCCCGGCATTTGTGGCACTGATTACCAGTGGGCATGAGCCACCATGCCCAGTACTGTTGTATGGGGTTACTGGGGATCGAACCATGGACCTTGTGCTTGCTAGTCAGGTGTTGGAACCACTGAGCTAAATCTCAGGCCCCACATCTTATTCAGTCTCCTGCTGATGGTCATTTGGGCTCTTTCCAAGATTTAGCTATTACAAATTGAGTTGTTATAAGCATGGATGCATATATATCACAGTGGTATGGTGCTTTAATTTTTTCATGAATAAACCCAGAAGGGAAATAGCAGGGTCAAATGGAACAACTAATCCTAGTTTTTTTTTTATTTTTTTTAGGAATTTCCACATTGATTTCCATGGTGGCTGCACCAGTCTACATTCCCACCAATAGTAGAGGAAGATTCCTTTATCTCCACAGCCCTGCCAGCATTTGTTATTGGTTAATTTCTTGATAGCAGACATTCTTTCTGAAGTAGTATAGAAACTCAATGTTGCTTTCATCTGCATCTCTCAAATGGCCAGTGATGTTCAACTTTCTTTCTTTCTTTCTTTCTTTTCTTTCTTTCTTTCTTTCTTTCTTTCTTTCTTTCTTTCTTTCTTTCTTTCTTTCTTTCTTTCTTTCTTTCTTTCTTTCCTTCTTTCTTTCTTTCTTTCTTTCTTTCTTTCTTTCTTTCTTTCTTTTCTTTCTTTCTGCTGCTTTTAGTTCTTCATCTGAAAAGTCTAGTCATATCAGATGTCCATTTTTGAATTGGGTCTTTAAATTTGGGGTGTCTGATTATTTTGAATTCTTTATATATTCTAGATAATAGAGCTTTTTCTGAGGAACAGCTGGTAAAGTTTTCCCCCACACTGTAGGTTGTATTTTCACTCTGTTGGTAGTTTCTCTTGCTGTGCAGAAACTTTTTAATAAGAAGAGATCCCAGTTGTTGATTCTTTCTGCTAGTTCCTGTGCTATTGAGGTTTAGATCATAAAGCCTTTCTTTACACCAGTAGCTCCAAGATTCTACCTACCCTGTTTTGCAGCAGTTTTAATGTTTCTGTTTTAATATCTAGGTATATAACCCACTTTATTTTCAGTTTAATGCATAATAACAGATGTAGGTCTAGTTTTAATCTTTGATAGGTTGAAACTAATACAAGATATAACTTGATTCTCATACTTCCCCTATATACATAAGTTTTGTTTTTACATTTTTTGTTTTCACTACCAAATTTTTTCTTTACCTTCTTTATTTTCCCCTAACCCTCTCCTTTTCTTTTGAATATTTTCTTGCTATTTCACTAAACTGCTGTTTAAGTAACTGCTTCTCAGAGGAGGGAAATGACACATCTGGAAATGAGGGGTGTATCATTATTCAAGGGAAGGAGTAGAAGTTACCTAATGAGTAGGTGGTAAATGAAAAGAAAATGTTACATAAGTGAATGGAACATTTCACGGTGCAGCACCAACCATTAATTTTCTCCTTAAAGATTGCCAATACCTTGCCATTGCCAAAGAATCAGTTCAAGCCCTGTTAAGTTCCCTAAGTAATCTCTTTCCCTTATTCCTTTAAAAATTTCCCATGCATTTCCTCTACATAAATCAGCTGTTCTACTGACTTCATATGTAGGCACAGATCCAAAATTTTAGAACCATGAGTGTTAAAGTTCACATTATTTCTTTCCTTGTTTCACTGATGAGAAAAGCAGTCAGCCAGTCAAAACTAGTCAATGCTCCTCATTCTTCACACACACACACACACACACACACACACACACACACACACACACACAGTGTATTTTTAAGTGTGTATGCCAACACAATCCAATAGTACCTTTTGTACTGATGCACATACAAGCTGTGTATATAGTCTACCCAATATAGAGGTCCCAGCTACAGTAGCTATGAGCATGCGAAGTGTGGATTGTATGGCTGAATGAATTGTATGCATTTACTGGCAGTTTTATTTGACTGGGCAGATTTAAGATTTTGCTCATTTTGTTTCTTCTCTTCTATGTTTCCTGTTCCCCTTGTTTCTCTCTTTCTAAAATCCACTCACTGAGAAAGTATTTTTAAAGTGTAAATCAGTTTTCTTCAATGATCCTTTTCTGGACCCTCTTCGGTTACTCAGAGAAGCAGTATCTCCTGTATTATTATCTTTGTTTGGCACTTCTGTTCAACACATACTCAATGTGTATCAGCTATGTCCAAAGCCTTATAAAAGATGCTTCCTTTTTAAGCTTTCATGTTGTTACTTAATTTTTAATATATGATATAATTTGTAGCTTTTAAATAATGGAGTATTACTGAGTTCTGTAATTATTTTTAATATATTTTATTGCTTCTTATCTCTTTTCCAACATTAGATGTTAAATCCCAAAAGGTTGGGGACTAACAGTTTATTGATGCACACAGGGTGAGCATCTGTTAGCCATTTATTAATTTATCTGACAGATAAATTTTGTCTTCTAATACTAGCAATTGATTATAATGAGTTGATTCTAGAAGAATCAATATTCTACACTAAATCTTGACAATTTTATTGTTATTAGCAGGTAAGAAGGCAGTAATAAGCTCACAGAGAACTGCAATAAAGAAAGGAAATATTAATCAACTTGCACACAAAATTCCATAGCAAACAATACAGAAGTCTAATTTGCTAAATTGTATTCCAAAGGATCTTAGAAATAATGGAACTTCTCTTTTGAAGTAGAAAGTAATATTTCCTACTGTGAAGG
This sequence comes from Thryonomys swinderianus, assembly GCA_004025085.1. Taxonomy (NCBI): domain Eukaryota; kingdom Metazoa; phylum Chordata; class Mammalia; order Rodentia; family Thryonomyidae; genus Thryonomys; species Thryonomys swinderianus. The sequence goes on along the minus strand of PVIC010004703.1, from coordinate 11,038 downwards.
AAGAGAAAAAAGCCATTTAATTTCTTATCTGAGATTTCTATTTATTAGTTATTAAGGCAAGAGAGCTTTCCCATTGCTTCTAAAGGGTATCAGGTTTGATATCATCAGTAGAAAGCAATGTATGGTTTATATTCCATAAGGTGTGTAGAGTCTGCCTACATTTCACAAAATTGGAGTGATTCCCATGCCTTACGTTCATTCATATTTCTTTCTACAAGTCTAAGCTCATTTATTACAGTCTGATTAGTTTTAAGTATTCAGCCCTATTTTTAAATTTAACACATGATTTGGCAGTTTGCACAGGAATTGATAGACACTTTAAATATATCAATGGAAATCCATTATTATTAAAGAAGGACTGGATTAATTTTCCTGTAGTAAAAATGTCTTTTCTGCAGTATCAAAACCCACTGAGAGATTAGGGATAAGTAGTGATATAATTTATCTATTCACTGATAGGAGCTAAATAGTTTGGACACTTCAAGTAAAAGAGGTATGTATCTGCTCTCCTTGCTTTCCAGACTAGAATGAAGTTTCAGAAAAGTCATAATGTTTGTTAGGAAACATTATCTTTTATCTGCCACTCTGTCCTTTAAGGCCCACTCAAATCCTACTTGTCTGGGATATTTTACCCTTCTCTTCAACTCCCCACAACTGTATTCTTTAAATTTTATATTATATATAGTCATTTCCATATGATTTCATTAATTTTTTGGTTCTTACAGTTTTCCTTTCCCTCCCTTCCTCTCTCCTTCCTTCCTTCCTTCCTTCCTTCCTTCCTTCCTTCCTTCCTTCCTTCCTTCCTTCCTTCCTTCTTTTGTTTCTTCCTTCCCTCTCTCCCTTCATCCTTCCCTCCTATCCTTTCTTCCTTCTTCCTGAACTTTTGGTTCCTTCATTTGTTCCTTCCTCCTTCCCCCCTTTCTGAACTCCCAGTTGGAGTGGCTTGCTCCAAAAACACCACGGAACAATGTGACTATCAGCTGCCTAACACACGGGGGAAGTGAAGTGTTTGAATATTTTAAATTGATTTAGTGACTTTACTTTTCTCAGGAACCTCTCAAATCTTCTGAGCATGTGCCTTTTATACTGTTCATGTACTTGCATAACTTTTTAAGTAAAAACTCTTACTTGTATGGTGTGTGTGCACTTATTTGTACCTGAATCACAGGTAAGCATATGAAAGCAATGGCTTCCAGGTGTCTACCAGAGGAAATCACTGCTTGTCAGTAAGCCAGTGACTGAAGCTAATTCCTCAAAGAAGTACTTAACCCTCAGGACTCTTGATGATGTATTTCAGGGGAGTAAATCTTTCTCTTTATTCTCTGTTAGTAAAGTTTGTCCAGGCACAAACATGCCCTTGAATTCCAAACCACACATCCTCAGGGTCTCTTTTGTTGTTGTTTATAAGTGTATCCGTTGATCAGGATCACAGCAACCAATAAATAAATAAATGAAGATTTCCTGGTAGAAATCAGATAGATGATCTGTACTTCAAAATAATAGAGAAAAACTAAAAATAAATCACTGAAGCTTAGATACAGCTCTTGAGAAGTATGAATTAGGAAAATACAGAATGAAGACATGTAATACATTTCAATCCTATACTAGGAGTTCTCATAAATAGGCACATATAATATCTTCTCTTCAGCTGCAGGAATAGCTGGTTCAGGGAAGATAATATGGCCAAACTTTCATCTACAATTGTTCTTCTGTTATGGCAAAAGTTATGAAGCATCTATTAAATATTCATTGACTCGTGCAAAAGCAAAAGAGCAGAGTCTATGTATTTCTTCTTCTCCATCCTCTCATCACTTAGTTCAGAATATTTTTTTATATGTAGGATTTAAAAAGTCTATCAGAAGTTAAACTGCATGATACCTGTCCTCTTATTACCCCAAATGTGCCATTCTTGGATACCTGGGATCAGGCTGGAATTAGTTAAAAGCTCTTCCAGCCTTGCCTAAGGGACACGATAGATATTGCCTGAGGAATGGGCAACACAAAAGATATTAGTGCTCAGAAGTAGGGGGGATGTAACATAGCAAGTTCTCTTTGAATACTGGCTCCCTATAGACAATATGGGCAAAATTCTATTTTAACTTCAAGAAAAGTAGGAGAAAAAAGCAGTGGCAAGACAATTCAGTGAGGTCTTGGAAACAGAACTACACGATGCTTGACAAATCATACTTATCTTTCATAAGAACAAAGTTTCTGCATAAAGACAAAACTTTTAAGACAAAAAATAGTTTCAGAATATCAAAGCTGTCTAATAGTTAACTGAGGTCATTGCCCGCTGGACAGCAGTCTTTTTAAGCTGAAGATCAGCTCTATGTTTTGTTACTTCTCTTCAAGACTTGTGAATGAATCTCTCTGTGGATAAGGCAAATACCTGCTGGTTCTGGCTTGTTCTTCTTGCCTACAGTGGGGAGGTCAGCAATGCTGATGCAGAAGGGCGAGTCTTTTGTTGAATTCCTCACCCATTAACATTAAAGCCACATTCCCTTGGAAGATAAAAATGAACACAGAAAGGTGCTTATGCACTGATTTCCAGACTATCAGTACCAGAAGAAGCCCTTTTCTTTACCGGTAAAGAAATGATGTTTGAAGGAAATAGGTGACTTGGAAAATGTAGCCAAACTGAGCAGTCATTGGAGACAGCCCACTCTTAACCCACAGACATGCCTGCCATTGCTTTAGTTTCAACCCCAATGCAAGCCCTTTCATAGCCATTGTGTGACCCTCTTTCCCTTATACTAAAACAATAATAATCACATGAAGCTTGGAGAGCTGAGCAATTAATGTTTTATTTACATAAAATTTGATGCTTTATTTACATAATTATGCTTGATTATGATTTTTTTCAAACATATATTTGAAGAGTCTTACTGACAAAGGCTACTTTTGAAGCAGGGTATTTGTTCAAAGGGCTCAGATCACAAATTCATGCTGAAAAGCCCCCGGTTATTAACTGGCATGTTCAAGCGGAAAATAATTTTGGGTCACCAAAGCTCCTTGTATGTTTGTAGCTCTCACTACAGCAGAACTGGTCCTTGTAAATGTCACAAGAGATAATAATTGCAATGGAAAAGAAAGAAAATGTTTGGAGCTTATGAGAAAAGACCAAACCATTCCCAATCACAGGACTGGAGAGGTCAAGAAAACATCCCCAGGGCAAGAGAGATGAAACTTTCCAACAGTCAAGAAATTAATGCTGACACCTCGTCAGTTAAGTAAAGTGCAAAGCAAAAAGAGCCTGCGCGGCTGCCTTTTGGCTTACGGATAGAGCTGTGTGTGTATAGTCCAGAGAGAAACAAGTGTAAAGATCATCTTGTCACTGTAAATAAAAATCACCCCATTGCCCAAGGGATCAGGAGCTTAGTTACAATCTGGTCAGTCCAAGCCAGGCCATCCCTGTGCTGTTATTGATGATAATATGGGAAGAGGGTCATTTTGCTGCTGAGTGTGAGGACATGGCTATAGCACTAATGTCCAATTACATTAATGAACATGAAATTTGGCTGTGCGCAAGCATTTCTCCTCATGCTCTGAATTAGATTTTAGAAGGTAAAATAAAAGGTAATAAAAGCCTTTTCTTCAGCACCATTTTTCTTTGGCTGTGGTTATAGCAGTAGGTTTCAAGGAAATATAAGCTTCCATTTTATTAAGCAACCCGTGTGCATTAAGCCCAAGTGTTGAACACAAGTCTGATTTTCGAGAAAGGGAAGGTCACTGTTATTTCTGCTCTGGGAGGTACTTACATGCTCAAACTGAGCAATTCAAAACAGGTCATGTGTTTCCCTGAATTTGCTGCTTTTAGAAATCCAGGGTGAGTGCCCAAGCCAAACCAGAAAGAAAAAGAAGACTCTGTAAACATGTATGTTGAATCAATATTATTCCACTTCTATGAGTCCTCAAGATTCTTCTTTCATGAGGTGAGAAAACATCCTGGTAAGATTATCTCAAAGGCTAATAACAGTTCTGAGGCCCAATGCTGGCTTTAGAGAGGGGAGAAATAGGTTGGAAAACAAAACAAAACAAAACAAAACAAAACAAAACAAAACAAAACAAAACAAAAACGCAAACAGTGGCCTTCTAAGATATCCATGAGACTGTATACCTAACAGATATTTGGTAGGTGGCGGTCAAGGAAACTAGTTAATCCCTGGCATGTGTGCATAGGTTATCTTCTGAAGCAAAATGGACTTTGCACTTTGCAGATGTGATTAAGTTAAGAATCTTGAGATGAGGAGATCATCCTGGATTATCTGGGCAGCTACCCTGTAATTACAAGGCTCCTTCTATGGGGAAAAAGAAAGCAAAGAGTCAGAGGAAAAGATCTGGTAACTGGTAACAGGAGCAAAGGTCAGGCTGATGCAATTGCTGACTTTAGAGATGAAACATGGTGAACAGATGAGGGAAGTCAGAAGTCTTTAGAAGACGAGGACAAAGGGCAGAGTCACTCCAGGAGCCTGCAGAGGGAGCGCGCCCCTGTCCGCACTGGAGTCTAGCTCTGTGGGACTTCTGACCTTCACCACTATACAGTGATACACCTAGAATGTTTGCGCTCTGATGTTTCTCACTTTGTGATGCCAGCAATGGGAAATTAGTGCACAAACACTTAATAAAGGGACCCGTAGCTAGGATTGCTGCATCACACCGTCTCATGTGCTTTCACCCAAATTAATTCTGAAATTCTCTTCCTATTTCCTTACTAGTAAATGTTCATGTTCTCTTCCTCTGAATGGCTCAGAAGCAGAGGAAGGACTGACCTTTCAATGTTTGTAGCTATGTTCGAGTTGAGAATGTTTACATCAGTCCACCATTAGATATACTACAGATGAGTGTGTCTGGGATTATGTTGAATCCTGATAACCTGGTACCGTCATCTGAGGAAATGCGAAGGACATATTTTTAGCAATAGCCTAACTTGAAATACATTGAGAGCACTTTTAGTAACACACACACACACACACACACACACACACACACACACACACAAATTCGATGGATATTCTAGTGTTTATAAAACCTTTCCTTATATTATCTCACAACCTTACCACCACTGTATTATGTACATGCTATTGTTTCTGGGTTCAATCTGGGAAAAAAACCAGTCTCAGAATGCTTGAACGCCTTCACCACGGCCATTCAGCCACTGCAGACCAAGGTGGGTTTTAATCTGGTGTCACAGATCGTGCTCTCTTCCCCTCACAGCATCATGTGATCTTCTAATTCCCCCCAGGAGGTCCTAGAGCAGTTCATGAGAAGCACTTAGGAAATTCTCCCAAACATGCCCTAATAGAAGCCTTTTAATCAGATCCCAAGGCTGAGTCCCTCCTCCCTCCCTCCCTCCCTCTCTCTCCCTCTCCATGACTCTGAGTAGAAACCAGAGCCTTCAGTTCTACATTCCCTACACTCTTGAAGTTTACTTTTACTTTGAGACTTGGTCTCTCTAAATTGTAGGTTGCCTAAATTGGGCTCAGATTTGTAATCCTCTGCCACAGGCTCCCAGATTCTGGAATTACAAGCTAGCACCATGTAAGCCAGCTTTCAAGGACATGAACTTTGAGAATGATTTAAGTCACTTGTGTTACTTGGAAAGAGAAAAAGTAGCCTCAGAGACAGAAATCAGTTTTGGGAATGCATGTATCCTAAGTAAGCTGTCTTTGTAATTACAAAGCTGTGGAATGCTTTGCTTTCCTGAGCTCTAAGCATTCCACAATCCGTTCTCTTCCTCCCCTCGTTTATCTATCCATTCCAGAAGAACTATGATCCCAGGGCCAGGAAGAAGTTTAAGGAGGAAATACTACATGTCCCAAGGACCCCGGCGCTTCTGCTGCATGTTCCTTCCCACAGAGCTCCTTTGCAGCTTTCTGCATGTCTCTCATAGCCAATTAGCGCCCACACAGGACACCACAGGCACCTTACAATGTGACCAGTGCTCAGTGACCACTGCCTGGCAGCAGCAGCTGGGAGCTCTCTTTACACATTTGTATAATTCAGTGGCAAAACAAGCTCCACATGCCATGTTTTCTTCAGGATAACAGAAAGTTCTGCAAAGCCAACTGCTCCTTTTTTTTTTTTTTTGCCTTGTCACTGAGAATGTAGCATCCAAGGCTGTGACTGAGTCTTGTGGATTATGTGTGCTTTTCATCTCTCAATTAATCATGAGCCGAACGAGTACAATTTGTTTTCTTCAGAGAGTGAAGGTCTTTGTTTACCTAACAAATACTTTTTGTTGAGGTGTAAACTAGTTGAGACATTGACCTAAAACTATGCGATCCTGATTGGGTTTTTAGCTCATCCCACTTAGTTTAACCAGAAAACAGAGGTGATTATGTTAACAGTCTCAGAATAGACAAGAGACTTGTGCTATTCATTTAGACAGAGGAGTGAAAGAGCTGATCTAAGTGTGCAGAGGAGTAGTAACTAGAGCCTGAGAGGTGCTGGGTGGGATGGAGAGGGTGGTTGACCACACAGGGCACGTCTGAATAAAAGGACTGTTTACTAGTGTTTTCTAGTCTTCTATTTTTTAATTAATTAATTGCTTTTATTGGTACATTTTATATACACATCATGATCATAATCAACATTGAAAGTTTATATCAGTATATGATGTGACTTAATTTTAATTTTTGCCATTCCCCTGCCCACTCTACAAGCCCCCCATCCCATAAATACACAAGCTTTGTTTCCCTTATATCATATTTTTTCCCAACGTTATATACCCCAACATCCCTTTACCATTTGAGTATTTTCTATTTCACAGTATCTATCATATACTCTAGAATTTATTTAGATCTTCAGTTTCTCATACCAGAGAAAAGACACAGTAGTTAGAAATCTGTGACCTATTTATTTTACTATGAGTATGTCCTCAAGGTACGTCTATTTAGGTATGGCCATTTAGGTGCCTCCAAGTTAATTTAAACTTATTGTTTTTATGGCAGAGTAATACTCCATTTTATTTAAAAAACATATCTTCTTTATCCACGCTACAGTTAATGGAGATTTGGGTTGTTTCTAAGATTTAGCTATCACAAACTGAGCTTCTCTGAGCTTCTGTGCACAGATGTTGGTGTGATATGAATCATTGAATTGTTTCACGTATATACTTAGTAAGGGAATAGCAGGGTCAAATGCAGGGTCAAATTCCCACTGTTAGTGGGAATATAGACTGATGCAACCACTGTGGAGATCAGTGTGGAGATTGCTCAAAAAGCAAAGATTAGAAGTCTAGTCTTCTATTGCATACTCAGATACCTATGGTGAAAAAAAATTAACTTTATATTTCAAAATAGTTAAAAGGATTTTGAATTTCCTCAACACAAATGATAAATGTCTCAGTTGATGGCTTTGTCAATATTGATCTTATTGTGACCCTTTGCTATATTTATTGAAATGTCACATCATAGCTCACAAATATGTATAACCATTGTGTCAGTTTAAAATTTTTAAAAAGATACACATGTTGCTGTGAGAATTAAATGATTGTATATGAAAAGTAATTAGAACAAGACTAAGATCATGATAAGTGCTTGATCAATATAGGCTATAAACATTTGTTACATTGAGAAACTACTAAGTGCATGGTTCTCTACTGGATAGCTACATCTATAGAAGTAAACAAGGGAAGAAGTTAACCTCTTGGTGCATGTTAGCTTCACATTCAGATTCCTTGCCCACTGCCCTTTATTCTGAATCTGTTTTTCTTGGCCTTCATCTTCTAGGACATTTTGTAGACTTGTGCTCTACTCAAATTAGATGATTTCCCATCTTTGACAATGTGTTTTGCTCTCTGGTTCTTGGACCACTGTGCATTCAGTTTGTTTTAATGGAAATGTCTCTATGAACTGCCTCTATTGAAATTTAACCAGATCATCTGGCCTACTTCAAAAGTGTGCCTCATGTATAAAGCATTCCTTGAAGTCTTTCTTCCACTGTGTGCACTCTCAGAGTTAGTCTCTCTTTTCTAAGACTCTCTTGATGCTTTTTATCTGCCTGCTTGAAGCTTGTATCACTTTATTCTTGGAAGTAAAATTTTGAGACCTTGGTTTATCTCTGACCCTGGATAATAAGCTGGTTAAGGGAGAGTCCATGACTAATTCATCTTCTTATCTTCCATAGTGTCTAATTCATGCCCTGATATATCATAGATGTTCAATAAATGTTTAATGAATAAGTGTTTGTTGAGATGATGGATGCTGAAAATATTTGTTTTGCTAAACTCCCTCTCCATACATGTGTCCTAACATTAAATACTGTCATGGATTTTCACATGTGGTTTTTGCAAATCACATAAAGCCACATATGCATGCATATGCACCTCAACTGTCAGAAAATATTTGGATAGTGATTACATATTACATGAATAATTATATTTTTCTTCTTGCAAGCAATGTTAACGGTTTGTCAGTGTCCTCAGCTCTCACAACCTCTCTTTGGTCTAAATTCATTCAGGTTATCAGGGGTTAAAGCTGGTGAGTTGGACCTGCACACAGATTCAGGGATTACTCTGTGACCAAACCCCAGGCTACCTAAATCTGCACATCTTTTTTGAGGAAGTAGAATGAGGAAACCTATTTCAGTCCTGATCTCGCGAGATGGCAACTTCGCCATGATATATATTAACAAAAAAATTAAAAGAGAGGCCTGGTTGGACAGAGGCCAGTAAAGTTGGTAACTTGTACCGGGTTCTCACCTATGTCAGTCACCTGAGTTATTTTGTTTTGTTTATTCTTCCACAATCACCAAGGTACCAACTTCCTCTCATCAGTGGAAATAATCTTAGAAGCTGAAATCTATCCTTAAGCCCTGTTTCTGACACACTTACCAAAGAGTAATCAGTGAACACAGTGGCCTTTGCAGTGACTTAGCATATTCTTCACGTCACTGTAATGACTGCTGCTGGCAAGGATGGCAATTCATTTCAATACTTTTGTCTGGAAAGAAAAATGATTTTGATTTTTTTTGATCACACATAGGCTCAACTGTATCAATTTATTTCTAAGTTCAATATTTGTATTCCTGATTTAAGTGCAAACATCAAATCAAATAGAAAAAATCTAAGCAAAAGAGCAAGTTGCAGATACTAGTGGAAATAAAAAGTTCCCTCTCTGAACAATTTGTCTTAGAATCTGGGTAAATGTTATAGCCTTGCAATAAATTATTAAATGTTAGTAACTGTAGCATTGGTTGCTTTACAAATAACTCCACAGTTTTGCTTATTTTTTTGATGGGCTTTTAAAATTTTTGTTTCCCTGTTTTTAATAGTATCAAAGTTGTTTTGTTCTGTTTGTTTGTTTCATTTTTTTCAGTACCAAGGATGGAACTCAAGATCTTGGGCTCGTAAGGCAGGTGGTAGTGCCGCGGAACTAACTCTCTGGCACCATTTCTAGACAGAATATGTGTGATATTTATTAATGATATCGAAAAGCTCTCTTTTAAAAGAGATGTTATGTTCTAAGACTTTTCAACATTTTTCCTTAAACCGTGATTAGATAAAAATGAATACTTATAAGGATACTTATAAAAACATGTCTGCAGTATAAAGCATGATATTAGAAGGAATACTCAGTTCAGTCATATTAACTTTGAGAAATAAAATAGCACAATTATATTTTGAAGCTTCTTGGGTGTTTCCCTCTTCAGGCCCATTATACCTGCCCAGAAAACTCACTAATTTGAATTGTATAGTTATTTCTTCTTTGTTTCTCTTTTTTATGACAATCATGGATTTCTTGAACATATTATTTAATTACCTATATCTTCAGTTTTTATGTCCATAATGATTTTGTTTATGATTCTGTAGTTTATTCTTTTTTATTCAGAAGTATGAAGTTTTATCTATGCTGTTGTGTAAAATCATAGATATGTTTAAATTTTTGCTATTATATGCTATCCCATTTAATGTAAATCTGTATTTATACACTATTAATGGGCCTTTCTATTGCTTAACTTTTTTTCTGCTTCTTTTACAAAAAACATTCTTTCCGTCCTCATTTTGAACATTTTACTGAGACATAACACAAAATCAATTGCACATGTTTACAGTATAAAATTTGATAAGCATTTTATGTCTACAATTGAATTCATCGAGTTAGTCAATGCTAGAAAAGTTTCCCTCACTACCCAATTAGTATTTTCTTCTAATCCTTGTCCATTTCTGCCCCATAATCAGCTAACTATTAATTTGATTATAGATTAGTTCGCATTTTCTAGAGTGTTTTATAAATGCAATGTGTAGTTTCTATCTTCTTTACCTTTCATTCTGCATGGTTGAAATTTATTCATATTGAGTGTTAATGGTTTATTTTCAAAATTTTGTTTTTACTTTTGGTACTGGGAATCAAACTCAGGTGCTTATACTTCCCAGCCAGGCATGGTATCAAGGTAAATCCATGCCCCTTCCTTTTATTTTTGAGGATTCCATCGCATAAAAGTTTTATCCTTTCACTTACTGGTAGACATTTGAGTCATTTCTAGACTTTGCTTACCAAGGTAAAACTACTATCAATATTTTTGGGCAGGTCTTTGTAAGGACATAGGTTCATTTCTATTGTGGTAAGTACCTGAGTGTGTAATAATGAGGTAGTGAAGTAGTTATAAAATTGTTACTAAAATTACCAAAGTGATTGTATCAGTTTATCTTCTCATCAGATACAAGTAATTTATGGTTGTCCCACATTTTCACTAATACTTGCTACATGGAATAATACTAATTATTTATATAATACATCAAGTAGAGTACAGTGATATCTCACTGTAGTTTCCATTTCCTTTGAAGCTAATGAAATAAGAAACTTTTTTGTATGCTTTTTCATTTTTCTATTTTATTTAGTGAAGTATTCATTGAGATCATTTGTCCATGCTTTTATTTGTTGCTATGGTTTTTCACTTTTGAGTATTTCTTAAAAATTCTGACTCAGACCCATTCTTTATTTCATAAATGATAGATACCCATTCTTTATTAGATGAATGATATATTTTCCCTAAATTTCTGGAAATACTTTATGTCAAGTTGTCTTTCATTTTCTTT